>ASPP01023428.1:0-12798 GCA_000512085.1 Reticulomyxa filosa
TTTCGACGTGGTCGTGGGCAACTGCTCAGTGTTTATAGAGTAATAAGTGATATAGTTTTAACTTTTGTGTCTCCATTGGATTTGCCGTCTGGCATTGATTGCAGATGCTTGGTTGGAGCGACTATTGCAAAAACAAAACAAAACAAAACAAAATTTAAACATAAAACAGAAGTATTCTCATTGGATTTGTGTTAATGTTACTGCTAGTTTTAGTGTTAGTGTTGACAATATGCCTTTTTTTGAGAATGTCCATTTGCAGTGGCATTAGTTGTGGAATGCTTCAGTCTCACCTAATTCATTTGCGTTCGTTGCTTGATCGATCGCGCTTTCTTTCGTCCAATTACGATCGCAGCGTTTCAATATCCGCTTGTTCAAACTCACTTCTTCATACTCAACTTCGTCTTCCACCAAACTGAACCACTTTTTCATCAGTTCGGAGCTGGTGAACCGCCCTCTAATATTGTAATATCATTCCAAACTGACAATCAAAATTATATACATTTATATACATAATATATTAATTTGAGTAAAAATAATCTTGCATTAATTGCAACTCTTGCAAAAGTTAACTTTTTTCTTTAAACTTTGTATTTTTGTTTTTCAGTTTTGTTGGTGTCGTCGAAGGACTCCAATCTCAATTTGGCTGTCATTTCGCCAGTGGTGCTCACCTGATGATTTTTCGAAAACTGTCCACATATATATCTTGGAATTTGAGATCAAGAACAAGACCGCCAAAATGTTTGTCAAGTCTGTCAAGTGTTTTTCGCGCATTGCTTTTTTGAACAGCAAGTAATACGTTTGTTCGGTGTAAGTGGATATCATTCTTTACTTTGCGAGTCACCGTACGAGAAAAATCTAACAAACAAAAAAATTTTTCGGACTTTGTCTTTCTGTTTATTGTTGATTTGAAAACTTTCAACTATTTCGATACCGAGATTATCTTCTGATTATCATTAATCATCAAGATGATTAACATATATATTTAGAATTACAGTACATATCGTCGCTGTTTGGAGTTGATAAATTATTGTAAAAAAATAATTATGATGTTATGTGATGTCTAAATGAAAACAATCCGTTTAGCCTTGCCAAGCATGGTTCCGTGAAAAAATCATTAATGTTTTTTTGAAAATGTTTAAAACCAATATTTTGTTCATATTTCCAAACTATTGTAATAAATTCTAGGTTTATAAATTCGGCAACTCAAACTAAACATTTGGTAACATCACAAAACTAACAACAGCAAACGACAAGTATATCAGCAAAATTTCGTCCAATTTTCAAAATTTTGTGTTTGATTTCAAAAAGTTCAAACATGAAATAACCAAATGCTTCTTATTAACTTTATCAAAAAACTCAAAAGAAAAATGTATTGGCTAAGGCAATTTGAAAGAGTAACGATTTGGATAAATGAATTTTGTCAAAGATCTTCATTTCCAAAATAAATGCAAAACAAAATGAAAATTTACAAACACAAAAATTAGCAAAAACAAGCGTTTATTCCCATTCTGTGGTGCCTGGAGGTTTTGGAGTCAAATCTAACGCCACTCTGGCAATTCCTTTGACCTGCAAAATTCTTGTTACCATTTCATTCAATCTATTGTATACCCCCAAAGAATTAGTATCATTCAAAGAATAAAACAAGCAAACAAATGTTACATTTTTTCGGGCAAATGAGTGTCAATGACAGCAGGAACACCGGTCATAAAGTCTCTAGAAATAAATGGTCGAATACAAATGCTTCGAGCTCCTTCGACACCAAAGTTCGATGGCTAGTTTGACCATTAAAAAAAAAACAACTACGTAATATCACACAAGGAAACTTATGTGTGAGCTAAAAAACAAGTGTTTTACACGTAACGAAAAGGACAACTGGCACTTGGGCAATGGTATGCAATAAGTCATTAGAAAGCAATAATTGATTGACAATGTCATCACATTCACGCAATTGATTAATGACATCTGGAATCAATAATGTCTTGGTAATGGATGATTGATGTCCAGATAAAGCATGACCAAACAAAAAGACACATCGATTTACCTGTCGAACAACTCTGGGAATATCTTTGGCTAGTTTGTACAAGTCGTCCCACGGTTTCTTGTCCGTAGTGCTCCCACCTGACTTAAGAGTTAATGCTACACAATGACTGTAGCTCCGTCCGTCCCCCTTGAACACCAACTGTACGCACGGCAAGCAAACTCACAGCAAATACATCCGTTTCAAATTGTTTCAGTTGCTTTCTGTAAGATTTGTGAAAGGGATATTGAAGCAAGTCCTTGTATAATTGTTTTGTAAAAACAAAAGATGAATTGCATACAGAATGGTTTGATCATGTTCAGTTAAATAAGGTTCAGTGGCACAAATGATGCGAATGGCTAAACCAGGTCCGGGAAATGGTTGTCTCCAAACTAAATGTTTCGGCAAGCCTAACTCGGCTCCCAGTATGCGAACCTCATCTTTGTGATAGTCGGACAACGGTTCCACTACACGACCAGAGGCCCTAATTGAGGTCATGTATGTATTGTGTTACATTTTGTAAATTATAAAATGAGAAAGTGTGTATTTGTGTAATAACCTGAGCTGTCGCACCAAAAAGGTGTCGTTGTGATGGGTTTTGATGACATCAGCAGTATTCCCTTTGTTGGCATGTTGCGACGCAGACTCAATAAGGTCCGGCCGTAGAGTTCCCTGAGCAAGCATCATTTCATCAAACTTCAAACCAAAGGTATTGCGTACGACATCTTCACATAAACGCATAAAAATATCGCCAATAATTTTGCGTTTGTGTTCTGGATTTGTGCATTCCTTTAATTTTTTGGTTTCTGCGCCGTCAATGATCGTTGTACCATTGTAAAACATTTCTGAAGCGTCCACGACGTGCACATCAACACCAATGTCTTCCAGAGCCTTTTTGACCTGTGCACTTTCGTTTTTTCTCATAAAGCCGGTGTCCACGTGAACGCAGTAGATCTGTAATGTGTGAAATGTATGTAAAGTGACAGCAAACAGAGAATTGAATAATAAAAGGACCTGTTTTGGATTCAATGCTTGTCGCAGCAAAGCAGTGCAAACGGAAGAATCAACACCACCACTGATCAGAGACAGGACCTTTTTGTCTTCAACGCAATCGAGTATGTAACTGTAACACAGTCGTATGGACATCGTCCATTGCACAAATAAAAGATAAATGAAAGAAGAAAGAAACTCAATCGCAGCATCTTTTCGATTGCGCACGGTGAATGAAGGTTTGCAATTGGCAATTTTAAATAAAAAGTTGGTAAATATTTGTGGACCAAAGGTGGTCAGATCGACCTCTGGATGAAATTGAACACCATAGAAAGGTAGACTTTCATGTTCTGCACTGGAGATTATCTTGTTGCTCGACTTTGAAGTAACGATGAAGGACTTGCCTGGATTGACTACCATGTCTCCGTGTGTCAGCAGAGCTGTTTACACGTCCCCCCAATAAACATTCAATCAATACTGTGTCATGCTTTCAAACAGAAACACAGACAATCTCACCATGCAAATTCTTAGAATCGATACTGTCAAACAGTAAAGATTTATCATGTGCCAACTGCAATAGAAATTGACCATCTTCTCGCTCTTCGCCTCTTTCGACTTTTCCTTCCAATGTGTATGCCATCAACTGAAATCCATAGCAAATTCCCAAAATTGGAATTGTTTTATTCTCTTTGAAAATCCGCACGTCACACTTGGGCGAGTCGTTTGCATATACACTCGATGGACCTCCCGATATTATTATGGCTTTGTATTTGCGCAGATCTTCCCATTTGGTGGTAAACGGCACAATTACCGATTGCACATTGCATTCTCGTACTCGTCGATCAATCACTTTGGCATACTGTGCACCACCATCCAAGATCGCCACAACGTCGTAGATTATTGATGACGACGTTCGTGAGCGACGGGTTATTCCTGCTTGTGGATCATCTTTACTTTCACTTTCGTTCTCTGTCACTGTTATCCAAAAAAAATTCATTTGTGTCCATCTCCTAACTTATCAATTCGTAGTCTATTCTGGAAAAACTTGTTTTTAGCATACCTTCTTTATTGACCAATAGTTTGTTAATTCCTGTTAAGGAGGCTTTTATTTTCTCTTCCGTTTGTTGGTGGTTTTTGTCCAAACTCTCTGCTTGCAGTTGTGACTCAAGTGAATGCACTTCTTTTCCAATTTGAGTCAAAATCTCTTTCTGATGTGAAATTATATGCTGTTGCGATTTGATCGTCGCATTCGCCGCTTGCAGCTGTTGTTTGAGTTGCTCAAGTTCACTAAGAGACATGATTTTTTATTATGTTTTCGAACCCGTTGAACTTTTCACGTGTGTTAGAAGAACAGTAAAAAAAGTTGCATTCTCCACAAAATGGCTGATAAACTCGGCACAAGACCAAAAAATTTTCTCCTTGTGAAAATATCATCTGTTGGAGTAACGCTTGTTTAAGAAAGCACAACCTCAAATAGAGTGGACAAGTCTAACTCAAGAACACACTATGACATCTTCCCAACAAGCACTACCCTGGGCACAAACATTGATGATTGAATAGATTATCCAACATTTTTGGTTAAGTCTTCACTGGGATATTTGGTTTGACCAAAAGAGATAATTCGTTCCATCGCATGAATATATTTTCTTTGCGTTTCGTCATTCATGACATCTTTTTTTTTTTTCAAATGAAATATACAAGATTTACAAAAGGAAAATAAAGAAAAATAAATAAATAAGAATAATAAGGACTCTTTCACACATACGCGCAATTTGTGAGGAAAAGATTTTGGATCGTCCACTTCGTTCATGGATACCAACCATGGTAACTCCCATGGGCCATGGTGCATTTCCAATGGCGAGCTCCAAAAAAATAGTTTTGGCCAAGCTGTAATCCCTTTTTTCGACAGCTTTAACAATTTTTTCAGATTTGTCCAAGACATCGATGGGCACAGTGCGATTCTTTAGTTGTTTAAATAATGGCCGAATATCTCTACGAGTTTGTTTTTGTCGCATGGTTTCATGTTTTCCTTCAACTGATTGTTTGGCCTCTTCGCTCCTTTGAAGCAATGATTTTTCCCAATCGCGTAGCAAGCGCTTAAAGAAATATAATACATAGTCTTCACTATGTTCAAAATCATTTCGAGTCATCGGAATGTCATACTTTGATTCCTTTTTCTTTTCGTGTGTTTCCGACTTTTCTGTTTTGTTGGGTCCGCCCATTGCTATTTTTTGTTTTTGTTATTTTTTTTTAATTAATTGTTAGTCGTGCTGTCGCATTGAATATACACACATACATTACCTAAGGCCTCTTGCAATTCCTTTTCGACCTCGTGAGCAATCGTGTGTGAATATTCATTCTTTAAACCTTTACTGGCCCCCTCTTGTTTTTCGTCTTCCATCAACTCCAGCTGTCGCAAGCGAACTATCCTCTCTTCGTCGGTTTCTCCGAAATAGCGGATGGGTTGACGAAGTTGTCGCAATCGTCGAATGACTTCTTCTTCACTCAATCGGCCTTTGATTTGTTCTTTTTTTTTTTGTAACAATCGAATTTTAAAAAAGCACGATTACAAAATTTTTTTTTTTTTGCTTTGTTTTGAAACGAACCTACTTTTATAATTTTGTCACTCTTTTTTGAAAGGTCTGCCGTGCTTTGATTTGATGAAGTGCTACTTTGATCATTTATGTTACTACCGTCATTCAGTCTTCTCAATTTCTTTGGAACAATATAACCATCTTTTTCTTCACGCTGGCGGCGCTTTGCTTGCTATTATGTTTTAAGTATCATTTTAAAATGTTCAATCATTTTTGCAAATTGTGTACGCAACTTTCTGTTTCTTTTGTTCTTCCAAATCTCGCTTTTGCACTGAGAGCTCGATTTCTTCCTTCTCTGCTAACGTCAACCGCTTCGCATTTTTTAATTTCTCTTCTTTCTTAAATTCTTCAATTCTAGAACTTAGAATGTCCATGTAATATTTGAGTCAATACTCTCTTCTGTTTATCAATTCATATATTAAAAAAAAAATGCATTTTCGGCCCCTTTTTGCGAGGACAAGAGACCAAACCCTTGGTCAAAACATGAAGAATTTTTGGCTGAAAGTGAACAAAAAGGTTAACATTTTGCTTAACAAACGCTTCAGCTTAATCCTAGCAAAAAAATGTTCATCTTAATAAATGATTAATTTTATCTATCTTTAGTTGTACGTTATGGATTGGATATAGATACATTTGGAAATATGACGTTCGCTTTCGAAAATATGCAGATATGTATGAGGAACAAAAAAACAGTCAAAATAAGGAGAAACAATAGATAATCGCAACTTGTCAAAAAATGAAAGAAAGGATGAACAGATAAGTATAAAAATCTCAAAACAAAAGTAACGAAGTTACCACCGAAAGAAATTTCAATTTTGATCACTTGCAATGCTGATTTCGCCAAGTGATCAAAAGGCATGTAACTAAATATCCTTGTCAGTGATATTGTTATTGTTGAACAATTGGATGGAATCCATGTGAAGCAAGAAAAAACACCGAAGCAAAGAGCTGACAACATTATTTCAATCCTTAGTATATGACGAATAACGATCCACGAAAGAAAAACAAACAATTTACAACGCAGTGCCTCTTTCCAAATTGGCTCGAACTTCGGCGGTATATTTTCCATATGCCCTTTCAACCTTTTTGTTGAACACCATATTTCTACGATTAATGTAGGTGACATCTGCATCTTCGTAATAGCGACGTCTTCGCTGAAAGGATCTCTTCTTTTCGGTACTATCGCCACAAACACTATTTGTTGTTGTTTGAAAAAAATAAAAAAATAAAAAAATAACTTGTCATTAAGTTCTTTGACCATTTCTTCAACGGCTTCAGGATCAACATATCCTTCGCCGCCGTAATCTAATGAATTGACATCAGCCAAGTCTTTAGTGTTGTTATTCTTGATGACACCACCTTTTTGGATTTTGGAACAGCGTTTTTCATACGCATGATATAAACTGTTTTGGTTAAATACATCCCATCCAAAGGGTGTCTCTTTTTTCGGATTTATTGGATTTGCTTTCGGCATATTGTGCTGATTCATATAAAAACGGCATATCTGGGTTGCGAAATGTCTCTTTCAATTTCTTATTTTTTGTTTCCTTTTCTTTTTCCATCTCCGAGCGAGTTCTCTTTTTCCCAATTATTTTGGTGTCGTTTTCTCGGTTTATTTCTTTTTCGTGTTCTTCTTTTACTGCATTATAATTTAATACTCTTGCCTGATTTCTTTTTTTGTTTTGTTTTTTAATTGCGTTTCTTTTTGTTAAAAAAAAAAAAAATAAACACACAACAAAACATTTTTTTGTTGCAATTGCCACAAACGAGCCAGTAAAGGATTGGACAGATCCGGCATAGCACCGCTGTTAGCAATATCTTTTTCTGTGCGAGTGGTACCTTTGCTTGCCACGGCCTCTTGAGACTTGGTCTCAGATGATATTGCGTTTTTTGTTGGCACAGACGCTTCTTCTTTCTCTCGTTCTTTGTCTTTATGTTTTTGTGTTTCTTGTTCGATTTCATGAAATAAAGAGTCGAGCATTTCCAATTCCTTTTGGGCAGCCGTTTTGTCGGCTTTTTTGGTAATAACTCTGCTGTCCTCGGTCTCATTTTCATTTTCATTTTCATTTTCATTTGCATCTTCATTATCATTATCATTTTCGAGGATATCTTTGTACTCATTCAGCAGTTCATCGTCGCTTACATTCAGTCTGTCATCGTCATCCCAAACAAGCATTAAAATATATACACAGACAGGCGAACAGAATATGTGACAGACAGACAAAACCATACTTTTCATTCAGCATTTCTTCTTCGATTTGCTTTTCAATATTTCGTAATACTTTCATGTCACCACATTCCACAATTTCGACTGGAAATTTCGGACGATTCTTCAGATTGACGGGAATGTTTTCGATTGCGCGTACAATTTTCATCCCTGAAATCACTTTTCCAAACACCACGTGCTTGTTGTCGAGGTGTGGTGCAGGACCACATGCAATGAAAAATTGAGAGCCGTTGGTATTGGGGCCTCGGTTGGCCATACTAATCAGCCCTTCGGTGTCATGCTTCAATTGGAAATTTTCGTCTTCAAATTCCTCTTTTTCAAAAATGCTCTCTCCACCCATACCATTGCCACGAGTGATGTCACCCGCTTGGATCATAAAATTTTTTATCACTCGGTGAAATTTGTTACCCTTATAACAAAGAGGTTTTTCACTTTTTTTTGAAATTCCCTTTTCGCCTGTGCACAGACATCGAAAGTTTTCGCAGGTTTTGGGACAAATGTCATTGAAGAGCTCAATTATTATTTTTCCAACTCTTTCTCCAGCAATACTAATGTCTAAAAAAACTTCTGGTCTTGAAGAGGATTCCGTTGTCATATTTTTTTATTATATCGCAGCTAAAAAGGGTTTTGCTCTAAAAAAATTTGAAAACTAAACGAATCTTTCTTTTTTTTGTTATGAGATTCAAGGCCATATTTTCACAAGTGATAGTAAAACAACAATTTTTTACTCTTTAACGTGAAAATCAACAAAACAAGATTATAACGATATCAAGCCACAAATTCTTTACTTTTTTGTGAAAAGGGGGTGAAGCATTTAAATCGTCATTGTGCATGTTTTGTTGGAATTTGGAAGAAATCTAAAATTTTTCCAATCCATTCAAAAAAGCACAATTAAAGCCATGGATTCAACCCTGGCATACGAATCTTTACAAAAGTATTCACCACTACACAACCCAAGCCCAGCGTTGTACTCTCAAAACGAATACGTGAATCAAATGAATATCAATCAGGAGCCCTGTTTGCTTGGCTATGAAAATATATTGGGAAGCGACGAACATTTTGAGGCCAGCAGTTTTGAAGAAAATAACAGTGTGAAAATAGGTCCAATCCATTACGAAGGAAGTGGGAGTGGTCATAGCCGTTACAGTGCAAATATAACAGGGCCGATCAATCACAAAACGCCAATGCAATGGAGCAGTGATTTCGGTACAAGCAGCAATAGCAATAACAATAATAACAATAATAACGACGATGATTGTTTGATGGAAAGGAATGAGACAAACAGTTGGTTGCCATTGTCACCGTCATTTCTGCACCTGAGCAGTCCCAATTTGATTGGTGAAACAAAGCACAAATTGAGTGCATTGAATAGTACAATGCATGACAATCAAATTGAAGCCAATAGCATTACTTTGAACAATGATGACCCCAATATGCCACACTTGTATGACAGCGTTTTCATTTTGCCAGCATTCAACCATCCAATGTGTTACTTTCCCAATTCGAACGAGTTTACTCCGAACCACACTTTTCTTCGACCGCAAATATATCCGTATACGTACTTTGGTTGTTTTTTTTTTTGTTTTGTTTTGAATAAAGTGTGGTGTTTGATGTGTTTAGAGAAATGGAACACAGCGACGTGGCGCTTGGACACTTGGGTGGTGGCTGTGCATATGATCAATCCTTTGAACATAATGAAGATATGGATTTGAATGGGAATGACATGGAATTGGATGATTGGAGTGCTGTTTTGGATGGGGACGTGGAGATGTCCTTTCGTCCGGAGGACATGTGCAGAAGCATCACTACAATGACTGCTACGACCACTGGCACTGCTGCTATCCCCATTCCTGTTCCTGCCTCTGCCTCTGCCCCTGTTCCTGTTCCTGTTCCTGTTCCTGTTTCTGCTGTCACGAACAACATCGGGGATATCAATCCCATTTCAGACATGTGCGACACACAAATGAAAGAACAAAACCCTTTGTTGTTTTTGCCAAGTTTGCATTATACGCACTCCGATGTCACACCCAACGCCAATGCAAATCCAAACACGCAAATAAACACTAGTGCAATTGACAGTGGTCGGCCAAATACGAACCATTTAATCGTTTCCAATTTGGACAAGGGTACCTATATTTCCTTGTGTTTTAATATATTCGACGAAAAATAAACAAATAAACAAATGAATAATGGATTTCAATAGAAAGAAAATTAGTCAATCCGAAATTTTATCGATTGATCAACAGTCTGAAAAGCGAATCTGAAGACGGCAAAAGCGCGACAAGCCAACGAGCAAATGAGAAAACAGAAGAGCATAAGAGTGCAGAGCATAACCACGGCGAAGATGACGAAGAGCACATTGACAAAGACTGCAAGTCGACCGAACAGCAATGCAAAAAGAAACGCGGTCGTCCCAAGAAATCCAATATCGCCGTGAAAACAAAAGGCTCTGAAAAAATATCACACACCAAACATTGTGTCAAAACTGTTCGTGTGAAATCCGAAGTATGTATGCATACATTTATGTGTGAGTCTCTCAAATTTTATCCAAACTCTAACAAAAAAAAAAAAGAATTTATTGTCGCGGTCGAATAAAAGCTTTTATCCTGGATACGCCCCACCGAGTGGTTTTTACAAATCGCAACAAGTAAATCAAATGACAGAGGCATACAAGTCTTTAAATGAAAAGGCGGATCAAATATGTGCAAGGAAATTTGGACAAATGAGCATTACAGCGACAAACGTAATGAAAAACTTAATGAGCGACGACAAGACCACATTTACAGTGCAGGCGATTCCGAATGGCATTCCCAATTTGTTCCACTATGATCCCACCACCATTTGCGTGGACGATATCAAATGGGACTTTTCACAAAACAAAAAGAAGACAACGCAAAAAAACAAAGAAAAAAATAAAAGCAAAAACAAAAATAAAAAACCAAAACAAATGAAAATAAAAAACAAGAAAAAAAAAAAACTAAAAAAAATTAAAAAAACAACAAAAACGAGTATACCTGTGTCACGTGCACAAAATGCTTTAAAAAAAAGAGGCCGGCCTTGCAAAAAAGATGTGAAAAAAAAAAAAAGATGGACACACAATCGATGGATCACAATTCGAATGAACCGATGGCACCACCACAGTCCTCACTTGCGGAAGAGGGAGAATCTTGCAACGACGGAAAAACGGTGGATGATTTGTCCTCAATTCCTCATTTGGAACAAATGCAAGATTTGACATACTTCTTCAATATGCCGCTGTTGCACGATGCACAATCCAAGCTGTTCATCGACAATACCACGAATTTGGAGATCTTGTCGACATTCGACAAAGAAAATCTTCCGACGCAATACATGTCCTCGTTTTCTTCGTCTTCTCCTCCGAGTGAGGATGCAAATGACCCCGACGCTGAACTTCGAAGGGCATCTTTATTGGCATCGTTTGGAGTGAAATCGGCATTTACCAATTTGAAACACAAAATGGGATATCACAAAGACACGGAAACGTTGGCCACGTCGCCATTGCCCAATCTGCCAAATACGTTTGCAATGACGGAAGAATGTACTTTTGATGCAAAGAGCAATTGTCCAACGCTGTACACTAATCGCAGTGAGAGTAGCAGCAGTAGCAATAGCAGCACTTGCAGTACAACCACTTCTGCAAGTGACAAAAAATTCACGTGCACAAAATGCAATCAATCCTTTGCTCAGAAATGCCATTTTATTCGTCACGAACGACTACAACATGGTATTTCCAATGAAAGTGAACGATATATTTGTCAATATTGTCCAAAGTCCTTTAAACAAAAATCCAATCGAAATATCCATGAACTTATTCATTCGTCAGACTACTTCATTAGTCATTTCTGGCGATGTGATTATTGTCCATTGGAAGTACCGGAAACGAAACGTCGCTTCACCAGAAAGTCTTCTTTGAAACGTCACATTGATAGCAAACATCTCGAAGTGACCTGGGATCAGGTCAAAAAACGATTACCAGAGCCTCCTGTCCGAGAAACAGACGACGAATGGGACATCCATTCATCCTCACAAACTATCATCCATTCCGATCAATCTTCACAAAACAAAAGCATCGAACTTACAGCTAACGACAAATCCACTCCAATATTTCATGCCAACGGAAGCCCTAAAAAAAAACGTGGGCGACCCGTAGGTTCAAAGAATGCAAAGAAGAAAACATCCAATGTTTTGGTTACCGATATCTTTCTCCAAAATGAAAATAGTCTTTCTCAAAATAGTGTTTCTACGGAATCGCTGCACTTTTCCAATACACCAACAACTCCCCATCTTGCAGTTACTCCGCAAACTACTCATTCATCTAATTGCAAATTGTCATAGCCAATTTAAAATCAGAAAATACAAAATGAAATGGATTTTTTTTCTCTTAATATTTGCAAAGTTTATTACGGTTTGATTTTCCTTATTTTGGTTGTGTTTTTTCACTTGTCTTTGTCAAGATTCGCTTGTTTTTGTTTTTTTTGGATTATTTGTGAGAAGAAGACTTCCGGCTGGAAGGAGATTTTTCAGATTCTCCAAAAAATCTTATTGAGAGGGCGAAGAAAAACAAAAAGTAATATTTTGATTTTTGTTTGTTTAAGTCCCTTCCTTTTGTAGGAGTATCTGGTTGTTTTTTCTTCTTCTCATTTGTCATTTTTCTCTCGTGAGTTTTTCTTGGTTTTTTGTTTTTTTTTTTGTTGGTTTGATTTATTGTAAAACGCAATGGTACGTTCCTTCAAAAAAAAATCAGTTTCTCTTCATTTTTGTAATACAAATCGTATACAAACATTTTTGCGTATCCTAATTCTCCAAATAAAAATGAGATCGTTAAACACAGTTTTCGGTAATGTAACAAAGATTTTCAGATTTAAAATTTGTTTTTAATTTTTTGTTCATATTTGAAGATCTTTCTTCTCGGGCAATGGGAAAGAGATCCTAAAAACATAATGCTTGAG
>ASPP01023434.1:0-14453 GCA_000512085.1 Reticulomyxa filosa
AAAAAAAAAAAAAAAAATTCTTCACAAATATTCTCTCTTTTACTGCAATAAATTTCAGAATTGATGTCTGCGATATCAATTCTTATCCATTCACATTTGTAAAAACCAATGTTGGGATTGTCTTGCAGAAGTAATCTTTTCTTGTTTTCTTGCTCTTCTTCCTTATTTTCAGATAGATTTGGAACAATCGTCGAGCCTCTTTGTAAAATTTGAGTCTTTTATTTCTTACTTGATTGCATCCTTTCGTTTTCAATATTGTCATCATCTGGTTTTGATCTTTTCAAACTCTTTTGATCAATTGGTTTGATTTCAATAGACTGTTTTCTTTTATTTACATTTTCAATCATTTTTTCATCACTATTAATCGAATGATTGACTGTCCTTGTACTTGGACTATGCGACTATATATTATCATTAATTTGGTTTGTCAATGATAACAATGAATCGACAGTCGATTTACCAACCGACTTTGCCTTCCATAAGCCTTTAAACTATTATTTTCTTTCGAGTTTGTTTGTATATTTCCTCTTGATTCGCTTGGAAATGATGTTATTGTTTATTAAAGATCTTGATATTCGGTCAGAAAATTTTGCAAGTGGACTTCACTATTCCATAAAAAAACTTTGCATCGCTTTTTTTGCGTCCTGGCTGATTGTGACTTGATCTCCAAATGATTGGCCTTCCACTGGCCTTATATATATTCAAATTACTTAATAACAATAACAAAATTCCAATGATAATTCCAGTGATAATTCCAATAAAATTTCAATTAAAGTCTAATCTAAAATTCTTTCTAAATAACAAATTTGTAATATCCTTTTGATTTTCCAATGACCCTCTTCAAGGGTTTCAAATAGATATTCAAATTAATTTATCCAAAAAATTTCCAATAAAATAACTTTATTTCAGAAAAATTCCTAAGTAAATATCTTTCAAAATCTCAAATACCTATTTTCAAAATTAATTTTTGCTCTAATGTTCGGACCTTGGAATAAAATCCGTTGATATTATTCTGGAATACCAATAGACTGCTGATCATAGATTTGCTTGCATGTTGGTATTCTCAATGTTAATTTCAATCCCCACCTGCATCAACATTGGGTTAAGTGATTGCAATAAGTATTGTGATTGCTGGAATGCTGACTTAATCTCTGCCAATTTACGTCTTAGCGATGATAGTTCATTAGCATCAAATTTCTTATTCTGCAGCCTTTGATCTTTGTTATTTTTTCTTTTATTCTTCTTTCTATTGGCTCTTCTTTGGTTTTCGAAGTCCATTATTATCTTTATTTCCATTTAATCTTTTTTCTTTGCTTGCTGCACATTTAAAAAATAAATAAATTATTGTCATTCATCATTGGTAACCAAAAGCCAAAAGTATTGAAAGAAACAACCAACGCTCTAGTGAAGGGACAAAATGTCCAAAATACATCTCCCATAGTGGCATTGCCAAAATTCAAGATAATTTACCTCGTGAAAAACGTTCAGCAGCAATAATTAGTCCTTATGACTTGCAAAGAGCTGCTGTTTTCTTTAGTAAATCTGGAGGCTTTGTGATATCAGCCGGTCTGATAAAAATCTACGTTGATAGTTCCACAGTTCTACGAAAGAAATATTAAAATGTTTTTGTTTGTTGTTTATGTTCATTTTTTTTCATTGTATTTCTTTGTATTAAACCTTTATTCTACTTTTGCTATTTGTCTCTTTGGTGTGCATGAATATGCTCAATGTCGTATTTATTGATTACTTGTAAGTCATCGTAATTTTGGTACTGTATTTCGTGTGATTGATGTACTTGGTTACGATGTTTTTTTTTCGCTTTTTGGAATTTCAATATTACAACATTCTCCATCATCAAAAAAAAGTAATTGTTTGATGAATACGTACTCCTTCCTTGTAAATTTAATACCAAGCTTCTATTGCTTTGAGAATCACATAACATTGCAATGAATCACTTGTATGCTGTTTTCGATATAATACACACTTGTGTTTACTTAGATTATTTTTGTTTCGTCATTTGCCACTCTTGGTTTGTCAATCTGCAATATTTACATACTTTACTTTTCTTTGTACATTCACTATCAATATGGTTCAATCTTTAACATTTCCTGCATTCATATCTATTCACGTCATGATCAGTCACTGCTTCTTCACACTTTTTCTTGTTACTATAATACTTTTCTGGACAAAACATAATCGAAGATTATGATGCACGTGTCCAAATTTGAAGGTCAAAACCTCATTTTTCCTTTCTTTTGATTGTGCCATAATGATATTTTTGTATTCCTCCTAAGCCGTAAAGTGTCCTAAGGCTGGTCTCAATTGTTTTAAATAGAAAATGAAAACATTGCTCACTTTAGAAAAAAAATGAATTATTGATATTAATCTAGAAATAATAAATGGACATTAACCTGTTTTAATATTGAAATTATACGTTTTAGATCAGATTTTTTAATGTGTGGGGAAGACCACAAAACTCTAAAAGCGATGACAAAACATATCCTTTGAGGATTTTTGTTCGCGTCAGAAGGGAGAATAAAGGAAAAAAGAACTCTAACTGCACCAATGAAAAAAAACCAAATATAAAGAATAAAATTAAGAAAAATTGGGGTCCCAAACCCAGCAATTGGACAACCATTTTTCACCTTCAAGAACAGGCATAGCCTCATGTAAGGTCAAGGTATCGGCGTTCCCGTCTTCCAACATATTATAAAACATGACGACGGAGCCTTGTCCAGGATGAACCTTCAAGTCAATACGCGGGAAGTGTGTTTCCCCACCGCTGCTGTTTGAAACTTGATTATTGAGATATATCAAAAAAGTGAGAAATCGCATTTGTTCGCGATTATTTCTCCAGTCGTGGTGGGGGCGATAGTATTGCTTCAATTGATAGCGTACAACCTGAAGACTCTCAGCACCAATGGTATCCCAGAGATGAAAATGGTCGATGTTAATGGCGTGAGCAATTCTCCGAAAGATCCAATCAACGGCTTCGGTGAACGAACGTTTGACCCAAGCTGTGCTCGACGTTCGGGTGAGGTCTTCAAAGGCCTGTGCACCCACTTGAGAGCGTCGCAACAAAGGCTGTGCCAAGTCGATAATGTGTTGACATTCAAATGGACTCAAAAAATTTTTCAAAAGAAGCACTTTCGGTTTAACCGACAATACCGACCATTCCAAAGTGATAGGTTTTTTTTCTATCAAGCATTTTTTCAATTCCTTTTTGTTGACAAAGGATTGTGGATAACACTTCAAATGAGTATAGTTAGTTTTCACTTGGAATGTCTGTCCGATTTCGGTCACTGGATACATATAAAGGACTGGCTTTGGCCGCGGATAAAAAGATTCCCATTCAATCCCTTTTTGCTCTTTGTAAAATTTTTGAAAGGCTGCTGCTTCCTTCTTCAATTTCTCTTCTTCCAATTTTCTTTGCTCTTCAGTTTTAAATATCAACTGGTTCACACCATATTTCATTGTTGTCCAGTACAATTTCTCGTGTGAATGTCCTGGGTGTTGATAGTAGAACTGATGTCCTTGGTACGTGCCGATCTTTATTACCTCATTTGGGCGTAGCACACCTTGCAACACTCCATCTCGTCCGTTGTCATAATACAGTTCCACCACTTCATCGCTTTCGTTGATAAATTCTACCCAATATTGCTGCGGAGGAGGACCTGGCACTTGCGTGTATTTCAGTGCTGTTGGTGGCAACTCGTCCGGAACACTGTCTAAGTCTGCCAGCCTACGATCCTCGTTATGCGTCCTCCCGTCACTGTCCACTGACACGGTTTCTATTTCTTCCTGTCCTTTGCATAACGCAATCAGTATTAAAAAAATTAAGGCAAGAAGTGAGTAATGTCCCATTACAAATTGACCCTTTCTTTTTTTATTAAAGTTTTTTTATGGGTTCACTGTCAAAGTTTTTTAAAAGCAAACAAGTGCCACAAAGTAAGGGTCTACTTCACAAAAATTGCTCAAGCAATCTCTAATTTGCTTTTCCCCTGCCAAAGAAAAGTTACTTTACATATTAAATATGGATAAACCTCAAGGGAAAGCAAGGTTATTGACTTCCATCGCAACATAAACTTATAAAACAAGCAAGCCCTGAAAAGTTGGTAGTATGTGTTGATTTTTTTACGCAAGTGGTAAAAAAAAAAGGGGGACAATTATTTTTTGTACGTTGAAAGGGGCAAAAAAACCTTGCCTGATCGAAATTTAGTAAATTTGTAAAAGATATCTCGTTATTTTACAAGCTCAACAAAGAACAAAAAAAAAAAAAAATTCGTGAAGAAAGAAAAACAAAACAAAGTGCTAAGACAAAGAACCACCGGACAAGTCTCTCCGTCAATGAATTCAGTGTACCAATATGTATCTTATCTGTCAATATTTCTTTGTTCGTTTGCTTCTCCTTCTTTGAGTCTACTTATCCGTTTCATCGAGAGTGATGGCATTGGCCGGTAGTTTTTGCGAGGTGAGTTGCATGTGCGCCTGCGTGATACGTACTTTGAAGCGTGTGAGAATGGCTTGATGTAAGGAGTTGCAAAAAAAGAGGTAAAAGAGCTCGGTAAAATTGAGTGAGAGAAACAAACAAGTGAGATTGACAGCACAATCAAGAGCAATAGCGACGAAAATGAAAAGTTCTAAAGGAAAGTTTGCGATCTTGACCAAAAGACCGATAGCAATGACAACCACGGTCACGCAAGTGCTCGTGAGTGCAAGCGATGCCAAAATGGTATATCTGGTCATGACTTGAATTAGAGACAGTTGTTGGTTGTTCAGCTCCAAAGTGTTGTCGGGATTGATCATCATACTATATCTCGAACTCGCTAAGTACAACAGCTTGCCCACAAATAAAGACACCAAATGCACAACACTGCCCATGTACAACAGCGTTGCTGTGATCGCCAAAGATACAGATGTTGTGCTGGCGTGGTTTGGAGTCACTTTCATTTGCAAGAATGCATATAACACACAATAAATTGGAACCGGCACCAACAGGAACAATCGTTGCCGACGCGACAATCGTAGTCGTGGTGAGCCTTGGAACGTATAATGCAGCCTACCTGCCAACAATATGTATACACCAATCAATCCTAAATAATACATTGGCGTGCCCGTCATTGCCAACCCTACTGTCACTTGCGCTTGCTCGCCTATGCAGAATCCAAATGCAATCGGGGCCATCAACGAATATCCGCTCCAACATGTTGCACAAAATATTGTCATCATCCAAAAAAATAACGAAAAGCTCACTCTGCTCGTCCACAGATACTTTAACAACCGTCCGTACATTGTCGTCACAATTATTGTACCAACACCACATATGCAAGCGCTTACCCATGCCACGGGCTTGGTTGTTGGATCATTACACACCTTTATACCCCAATCCAACAGCTGAGCATACGTTACCATTGTAAATTGATGCTAGTGTTTTTCAATTGTTGCGTAAAAAAAGGGGCGAAAAAAGCACACGGTACATTTTTTAGTCACAGAGACGACCACTTCTTTTTAAATTAAAGTTTTGCGTTTCTATAAGGCACGATTTGATTTTTGCGTGCGAAAATTTAGAAAAATAATTCGACATGCAGTTAAATGTAAATGTTATAGAAAATTTTATCTTTCGCTTCACAATTCGGATTTAAAAAACATTGCAGGAAAAAAAGTCAAGTCTTTACGTCTGTGTTTGTTGGTGCTTCATTGTGCGTTTCCGATTGTTTTGTATCCTCTTCGCAGACTAACTCAATGGTCTGCTTATCGAATTCGTCCAGCTTTCTCATGGACATGATGTGCTCTACCAAGACCAACTTGTGTTTAACTTGTTTTTTTGTGTTGAATGTAAAATAGTATTATATCACATGCGTGTATGTATAATTTTAGAAAATAGGGATTCCCTTGTCTAAAAAAAAGTTTTTTTGAGGAATAAACTTGTAGTTTGGGAAGGACTGATGTAAGGATCGGTCTTTTTTTCTTCGTTTGCAGTTTCTTGTGGTAGAGTTTTATTCTCACTATCAGTGTCTTTTTTTGTGTCGTTACAATCCTCAGATGTATATTGATAGGTTTGGACATGACACGCAGAATCAAGCATGATACTGTCGTTTTTAATAAAATCAACAACTGCTTTTGCGAAAGGAGATTGCGAAATGGGGGTACGTATTTGATTTTGCCGTTGGTATTGCAGCTTTTCTTGGAGATTGTTTCCCTTCAATGTCTCTTTCACATTTGCGGACAACGGATCGTGGTTCATCACTTTGTTGCCGTTGGTCGAACCAAAGCCAAACAAATTGCCCATGAAGGACACGGTCTGCGTGGGCACGGTCAAGGACGATCCGACAAGAGAGTCGCCTTTCGAATGTGCAGGACAAGGAAGTGAGGCATTTTTTACTGGGGCATATCCAATTAACATGAAACTTGAAAAAGGTTGGAAACAGCGTTCCACAAAGCGATTCATAATACGCTGTTGAGCAGATGACAATATCAGCGCTTGTTTACCTAAAGCATCTGGAATTGATTTGCATAAATCAAACAATGAACGATCATGTAATGATATTCTTTCAAATACTCTGTAGTATTTCAAACCAAACATTTCTGATAATTTAAATTAAATATACATACATACATATATGTGATGTATGCATACGTGTGTGAACTAAGGTTTTCGAAATCCCAAGCCCGTATTAAAAAAAAGTTGAAAGAACCTGCAAGCCATGACATTGCGCAAAACAATATTTGCAAAACGAGCCGTGAACAATGTTAGCAAATATCTAAAGACAGGACAAGGCAGCAACTTTTTTGGGGAAAAAAAGAAATTGTCCAAACGACTGTTGAGAAAGAGGCCCAAGCGCTTCGTGTCTATGTCTTCGTGGATGTTAAAGTATGCTGTGTTTTCAAAACGACTTAGTAACAGTCGACAAATGATATCCAATAGTTGTTCTTCGATTTTGCGAATTTTGGAAACACTGTTCAATGCATTGATCCCTGCAAATTCCTCACGTAAATGCTATTTTTATTTTGTGAACAATAAAATGATCATTCATTAATATACACATTTATTTATTATTATTATTATTATTATTGTGATTGATACCTTTTTGGACTCTGTTTCTAAAGTTTCAATAAGTTGACAGGCACTCCGTAACGTGTTGAAAACAACACAAGTATAAGTGATCAAGTCTTTGATAAATATCGCGTCCAATAATTTGGTATTGGCTTCGATTTCATGTAAAATTTTCTCGTCGAAGCAATCCCTCTTGGATGATCTTTCAATCCAGTGACTAATTTCATAGTTGATATACATCAATTGCTCTAATTGGGATCCACCTACTTTCTTCACTTCATTTAGCAAATTTCTGCAGTAATCTTCAAGCATAGCCGCGCATCGCTGTTATTTTTTGTTTGTTTAAAAAAGATGTGTTTTCTCTCATATATTTTTTATTTTTCAACATCTTTGTAAGACAAAAAAAACAATTTTATTACCGTAATCAATTGCGACAAGTAAATATCATGATTGACAGCAGCGCATTTGTTAACTTTGTCGCTGATGATATGGCCGATGGAAACAATAGTTTGCAAGGACGTCAAAGCGTTACTTTTGGGGTCTTGCAAATTGAGCAATACGTTTTTTTCTTTTAGCTCCGCAAACGATTCCTGTTGCTGTGCTTTGGTACACTGCACTTTTAACTCACTTAAGCACTGCTCAATGAAATGATTTAAATTTCTTTCTAACTGCTTTGTGAACATTCCATCCACTTTTTTTTGTATGTGTACGTGTATATATGCATACGTATATGTGATAAATGATTTATGCAAAAAAAAAAACAGAAAGAGCCTTGTATAAACAATGCACAATAGCAAAAAAAAAAATAGTAGGGAGAAAAGTGTTAACGTGATGCAACAAAGAGCTTGTGTGATGAGTCTTGTGGCAAACGCGACATCATTTTGTCAGTGGACAAAGGGTGTATATCCACGACCCGACGCAACTGACAAGGGCCATCCCCTACTTGTCTCTTTTCGCATGCAGAAATGCGTGTCCAGAGAGTGGAGTCATGGGAACTCTTTTTCACTCCAATGAACACAAACGATTCGTTATCTGACGGCAGTTGGGATGCGTCAACTTGCAATTGCTTCCATTGTCCGTGATGACTAACCTTTCCAATTGCATAATGCACTGTCATCACAACAAGTGAGGATTCGTTCACTGTGCTACGTATTTGTTATTGTTTTAATCATTTATCGTACCATTTTTCATTTATCAACATCATATACATATATACATGTGTGTAATATCCTATAAAAGAAACCTTAAAAATTTTTCAATTTGTGCGTTGAAATCATTTTTTAAAACATTGACATCAAACGTTTCCGAATGCCAAGTATTGCGATTGTCGATGCCGATGGCAACCACACTCAGTCCATTGCCGCGTTTGCGATAGTCTTTGTCATCAATTTTGATCCACGAGACGGGGAGTGCTTGGTCTTTATCACACCAACTTCGAACGTCCACCTCAATGCTCAAGATGCTTCGTAGCATATCGTCCATCAGTTCCTTTTCAAATTCCGAAAAGAGACGTTGCAATTCTGTCAACACCTCTATGTCCATTGGCTGACTGTCCAACAGATCATTTATTTCATTGATAACTATACATATATCATTATTACATTGTTGTAGCGAACAATAATTTTTGTTTAAAAAAAGTAACTTTGTGCAGAAAAGGTAGTTATCAATTGCGTCATAATATCCCAGCGCTTTGGTAAAAAGGGACGAAATTGACGTTGATATTGCTCTTTAATCTTTACATATTGCACTCTATATTTCTATGCATTTGTTCAGTTTATTGTTTTAATCAGAGATTATCTTTTGTTATTTGATAAACGTAGTTGTCTCGTTAACTGACAATACTTTGTCCAAATTATTCAAGTGTGCCTGCTTATGACCGATCTGGAGATGATGATTGAAGAAGGGAGAGATAAGAGGTGAGAAGAAAAACAAACAAGCCCATTCAAGTAACACAAATTAACAGAGCAAAAAAAAAAAACAGACCAATTGTTGAATGATGTAATTGACAATCTTGTCTTTGCCAGACGGTATTTCTTCCATGAGTAAGCAAGCGCGATTCAAACGAACAATGGTGCCATCGCTCATATTGTCTCGGGCATAGCAGACGATATCCTTGAAAATGAGATCTCTTGCCTCTTTCATTTTGGCATTGAAATCAGTTTCTGCTTGGGAAAGATCTAACAGAAAGAGGAGCATGTCAAAACATGATTACAGTTATTATTTGTGATCGTTGTAACAAATCAAAACTTCGTAATGTTTGCACAACATCCCGTTTGGTAAGTAGGATTTGCAAACCCAAACGCAGATCCTCCAATCTTTCATACCAAGCAATGGCCTTGCGCACACTGTTGTCCGTTTCAAAGTCGCTAAACTCTTTTTTTCCTTCGGACAAGAGTCGTTCCAAATGTCGGATGTTTCGCAACGTTAAATACCAAACTTGCTCTATCTTTTGAATTGTCTCAATCCCGTCCCAACTCACATCCGCCATCGACTTTTCGTCAATCGGCATGCTCTTCATTGACAACAACGAGTTGGAATTGCAAACAGAAGAATTGCTGTCGCTGTCAATGGGTAGTGGAACAGAGGCAGACTTATGGTCTTTTTTCTCATTGCCATTGCTATTGTTATTGTTATTGTTATTGTTACCGTTGTTATTGCTAGTACTATAGCTATTGCCATTGCCATTGCCATTACCATTGCTATTACCATTGCTATTATCATTGCTAGTACCATTGCTATTACCATTGCCATTGTCATTACCAGTGCTATTGTCAATCAAATCTCCCGATGACTTTTCGTCTTTCAAAGTGTCATTGCTCACTTCGAAAAGATTGAATTGAAACACGTGTTTGATCTTTTGCACCCATTCATCGCATTCTTTCGTATCTTTGCAATCCAAATGATACATTTGATGCGGAAATGACAAATCAAAACTGCGTGCCCCTCTTCGCGCTTTTTCCGACCGTCCAAGTTTGCGCACCGATTGCAGCAAACCTACTTCAATCGTCCCTACACGCATAAATACAAATACTTTTTGGTGAAAACTTTTTAACAACAAAGACAATACTTGAATGATCAACTTTTCAATTTGGTGCCATTGAAATACTCCAAATTTCGATTTCCAGTTAATACAAAAAACGCCTTTTGAACGCGCGACATGGTAGACTTTCTTATTTTGAAGTAAAGCCATATTTCATGGCACGATACAACGATTCCGCCTGGGATATGTGTGAAGCGGACAAGGAGGGCAGGATTTCGTCCAAATTGCCGTGCATTTGATCTCCAATGCACATCATTGGAGTGGTCAACTCCGCGCCAAGACGAGACTGACAATACACACTCACTGCAGGCGCCCAAGGCAGACACGCTTCACTGTTCCACACTTGTTCATTACTTCGTGTTCGAACACATTGTTTGCCTTGCAAATCTGTTCACATATTAGTTAACGTTTGTTATATTTATACAAATATATACATATATATATGTATATAACAATCTCTTAACTATTGAAAATGTAACACACCTACATACTCTTCGGTGACCTGCATCGGACTGAGCTTGCTACTTGATTGCTCGCACAGCTTCAAAATTCGATTGGTATATTCTCTTCGCACGCACACGTACCGAGGAACGTCCAAAGGCGATAAAATATGCTCCCGCGCGGCTGAATTCGCGTAGCCATCAATTGGTAGTGCAATGTCGCCCAATGCAACGTAGTCTTGTGGTGGCATTGCCCTCCAAAAGCTTCCCAGCGGCACATCCTCGGCTGTGTGGATATATGCATGTGACAACAGTAAACACACAAAACACTTCACTTTTGAATGGAATTAACATTTGTTAAATTTGGATTTTTGTGGCATGTTCTTTGGGTCTCGTGCGCTCCAAATGCATTTGAATCCAAGTGGGGCTTTGAAAGCTTCCGGATCATTTCCACCCGTTTTGACGATAATCAATTTGCCCATATTTGGCACGGTAAGTGGATGTTGCCAGTCATTCACCGCGATATGTCCAACCATGTACTCATTTGGGAACAACACGGGCTCCCACACCGACAACTTTTTCGTCGCGTTTTCCATTAGCGATTCTGATGTCCACACGCATCGAAAGATCGATGTATACGATATTACCAATGGAGAGTCCGCGATCACAGGGACGTGGCCTTCTCGAAACGAATTTGCTTGTATCCTTTTTTTTTAAAAAAATTCTTTAACTTTATAAGTGCCTCTTGTTTAGAGAAGGAAAAATTTGGAGTTTAAAACAAACAAAAGGAGTAATAGATATATCGTCACGGATAATTACATGTGTTGTGATTTCCAACGGGGAACAGTAAAAGCAGGACGTTGATTGGCATGTTTTTGTTCTGGAACAGTTAGACACATGAATGGCATCGGAACAGGGGTGTACACTCCGTAAATGTACTGCTCTGCCAATTGCACAAGATGGAAATGACTTTTCTCGTGATGGAGGATCTCTCGAATCACTCGGCCATCTTCCACGTATTCATTGCGCACACATCCCAAGTACTCCATGTGATATTTATCCTTCAAATGTCCTACACTCCATTTCAGTACATTACAAAAAAAAAAAAAAAAAAAGAGTTGTTCATGGCAACAGTGTAACAGATTTAATAAAATATATATCTTTTATTTGTCAATTTTTTTTTGTTTTCTCCCTCCTTCTTAACTCTGTTCAAAGTAGGTCAAGATACGATCAGGAATGAATTCTGCAGGTATCTCTTCCTCTTCTTCAACACACACCGATCCCAATGCAGTATAGCCAGGTGGAGGTTTCAATATCATCCAATATCGATGTGCTTTTGTTTCTTCGACTCGTTCATGTCGAACAATTTGTAGTCTTTTGTTTTTTTTCGCAATCTCTTTTATTTAAAAAATAAATAAATAAATAAATAAATTCGGACAAACAAAAGTATAAAAAACAACTGTTGGGGCGGTTTGATGGCTTCTTTGTCTCGACAATTGGAAGCAAAGAGAAAAGGAATGTTGTTATTGGGATTGATTGCTCTGGTCAACAACAAATGTCCAAAAAAGAAGATATTGGGCTTTTCCTTGACAAGCGCCTGCGGACGCAGAGGAATGCTGTTTTCGATCCACACTTTTTGCGCGAGAATCGGACTATCTCGAACGGGCGATTTCACGGACGATTGCGTGGGGACTTGAATATGTTGCGCAATATACTTGGACACATCTGGACACCAAACGGAGAGTTTGTTGTGATGGTATCGCACAATTGGCTCTGACATCATCGTCTCGATATCGCACAAACTCAATCGAGACGACGTTATGTCAAAACTGGGCAGCGCCGATGTGCTTATGTGTTCGAACGACCAACCGATTCCCACTTTCACGACGGGATATGGAATTGACAGCTGTGCTATGCCCCAATTGCAAAAAAAAAAAAGAAGAGATATCAAATAATGAATCCATATGATATAAAAAAAAAAGGTCTTTTAAAATGAATTCGATTAGTAAGCTGTTCGTTTGACTTCATCGGTCAATGGAGACGTGAATCGATTTGTACGCGAATTGGACTTGTTCGTACTTGGCTCTTCGGCTTCGCTCTCGGACCAGCCGTCGGCCAAGTCCAAAGAATGTCTTCCATTGTATGGTTGCATGGGCAATGGTTGAACCAATGTGATTTTACCATTTTTATTTGTTTGCACAGTTAGTTTTTTCTTGTCATTATTGTTATCATCACTGTCGTTGTCACTATCATCCTCGTTGTTGCTGTCATTGCTATGATTCGCATCGTCGTTGCTCGGCTCATTTGTGCCTGCTTGCTTTTTCTCATCGCTCCCGTTATTTGTCGACATTTTCAACTTCTTCACTATTTCTGACTCTTCTCCCAACACTCGTACGCGCTTCCATTTGCGTCGTCGCACGTTGTGATTCAATTTTCTGCTATTGCAAGTCTGCGGAGATGTAAATTCTATTTTTTCCCATTTATTTTTATGTTTTATTATTTCTTTCTCTTTTAAAAAAAAAAAAAACAAACCGTAGCCATATTGCCAGCCTTTTTTGTCTGTACGCTCATCTACATGCACTTTCCAATCATCTTTCCATTCCCACGTTACTGCCAATGCCGCTTCTGCGTCTTTTTTTGTCCTTTGCATATTTGTACATACCATAGGCGCATATGCATATGCATATGCATATGCATATGCCATATGCATATATCATATGCATTGTACTCAATTGCACGCAAAAGACAACTCTTCTTTACATAAAATATACACAAATAAAGAATTACCAACGCCTTGCGTTTGTATCGCACCAATGAGGTGGGTCTCCGGGCTTGTAAGGGGAAGTCCATCTTCCGCCCATTTTGCGCTCGTTTTCGACTAATATTGTAACAATATTGGTCACTCCTCTCTCTACTCGACACACACGAGGTCTTCGATGAATCTTTTGTCGGACCAAATAACAGTGCTTGTGCTCATGACTCCATCCAACCTCGGGCTGCCACGCGTTTCCAAATGATTTGGAATATCTCCATTCGCTCGCACTCCACTCATCCACCCAAACCCATCGATCCTTCCCATTGTCTCTATTTATCGTTGGCAAACCGATATTTTTCGGTTCATCACATGCCTCATAGATCGTATTGGTGAAGTGGTCTGGGTCGATGTTTGATCGAGGACACGGCCCCCAACCTTTCTGTTTCCAATTTTGTTTTCATGTTTGGGAACTTTTTTTTTCTTAATATATATGCTTTGTGCCTTTACATACCAACAACCAGCGCTCATTTTCCAAAACTATTTCCCAACAAAGTTCCATCCAGCAAACAATGAATGATTCGTCAAATTTTAATAAGGGATAGCACGAAGTTTTTATTCATTTGTAGTTCGTCATTTTGTCTTATATTTTTTTTTTTAAGCTGCTCAAACAGCACTTTTTTTGGTATTACATTCGTCCTTAAAAACAATTCTTTTAAAATTAATAATTTTATTTCAGTCACATATCTATCAATATTAGAAATATAAAATCATAATGTGGAGAAGCACATAAAAAAGTTTAAAACTAATTCAACTTCATGTGGAGCAATCATGAATAATGAAGTTAAATCTTTTCCTGTTTTTTTAAAGAAAAAAAGAAATTAAATTAGTATAAATTGAAAAAATATCGATAACGTGATACAACTATCACACCAAAGTGAAAATAATTTTTAATGAAATAAATTATATTTGAAACATTGAAGGCAAAAAGTCTATTAAAAGAAAATATTTCTGAACAAATTTCATCTTATTGTTCCTGTTTTTATTTTTGTTAGTATTGCAAACAAAAATAAAAAGGCATTTGTTAAAGAAAATGACATTTAACGTTTCCAAGAGCTACAGCATGTTGCAAAGAAAACTGAACGCCTAAAACGATATCTTATGATG
>ASPP01023457.1:0-10427 GCA_000512085.1 Reticulomyxa filosa
AAAAAAAAAAAACGTCGACGTTGCAAAGAAAAGACATACACATTGTAATGAGAGAAAAACCAAAAAAATAAATGGCAGTAACTATTCATCAAACAAAAAAAAAAAAAAAAAAAAAGAGAGAGAATGCTAACAGATGATATTTCACATGCATGTGTGTGTGTATATTTAATGTTGTGGGGAGAGAGATTCCAAATACCTATTTGACTCTTTGTTTCTGTGCGTCTAAAATTTCGGCAGTTGTCATGGTCCACAAGTGACGAAGCAAGTCGAAGCCTTTGGGGTCGTACTCCTTCAATTCGTCGTGGACAAAGGGGAAGAAGTCATTGAGGCCAAAGTAAGACTCGGTCAATTCGGCAAAGTACTCTTTTTCGTCGGTTAACGCGTACGCTTGCTTTCGAATGCCTCCGGTGATAAACGGGATGTCGCGATAGAGACGCTGTTCGACGGCGTGCTGAAAGCACTGCACCACGTCCTTACGCTCGAATCCAATTTGGAAGTGATAGCTATGTGCAAGTTCGTGCAGTAGCACAAAGGGCATATAACCTCGTTCTTCCACAAACTGTTTAAAGCGATAAATCTCCACACACTCTGCTTTTTCCACACAATTGTTGTGTTCCTTCAGCCATCGTCCATCGGGATGGAAGCAGCAACTTTCAGGGGGTACGTATGACTCCAAAATTACTTCTTCTTTTTCTGTTTTTTCTTCGTTTGTTTTGTTTTCTGTTTCTTGAAATGGTTCCAACTCTTTGCGCTCTGTATTTGTATTGGACTCCATTTCTGCATCTGCATCTGCCTCTGCTTCTGTTTTGTAGTCGTAATACACAAAGTTGTCATTAATAAAAATACGAGTGTTTTGCAGGACTTGCAACGCCCCTTGGCAGTTATGTTTGGTCAACACGTCGTTGAACATAGCCAAATCGTAACGCAGCACGGCATACAGCGACGGGAACTTTTGATCCAGTCCGCGTTCGATCCACAACGTATACCCGCATAACTTCTTCTCTACGTAATCACTCATCGCAGACACTCGCGTTTTTTTTTTTTTAGAGTCTGACTCTCCTTGTTTGTCGTCCTTTTCAATCGATAACGGACCGGGCTTTATTGTCATTGTGTCGCCACTGATTTCCAATGTCATTGCCGGGGCTACGTAGTCCTCTTTCGTCTTCGCGATAAACACGCCCAAGATCGACTCGCCAAAGTTGGAGTGGCTCGGACACAGGTGGCTTATTACAAAAGGGTGCGTTTCATACGTATGCATGAGCAACTTGGACTGTGCCGATAACTCGTCCCATTCGTCGCGCAACTTTCCGTCATAGTCGATCCACGTCACGTATACTGTCTTGCTGTCGTCCGTGTTGTGGAACGTGCAGTCGATACTTTTGTCGGCCGACTTGGAACACAGCATCTCTTTCGCTTTGCTTGCACTTTTTCGCTCTTTGTCTTTCTTTGATAACTTCGATAGGTGGCGTGCGATTAACTCCTTGTTGGTTATTATGTAACCTAGATCCGACTCGTCATAGAATCCGCCTACATTTGAACTTGTGTTGCCAGCGGCCGGAGTTGGTGCTTCTATCCAATCCAGCAAGTCATCCACCAAAGAAACTACTTTGGACATGGGAATTTGAGAGGAACAAAAGGGTCAGAGTTTGAAAACGAGAAAAAACTGGACAAAAAAAAAAAAGACATTCACATACGTTTATTTGCTTGATGCATTTTGAAATGCCTTCACTGGTAAGTGTATAATACGACAGAATTATTAACTAAAAAAAAAAATGCGATGCAACAAACGTTGAAAAATTGGGTGTTGAAACTTGGTATAAAAATTCTGAGTTTTTTCGGCTTGAGACTGTCGTGTTACATAATGCTTTTAATATGGAATAAAGTTGGAAAAAGGGAAAAAAGTTTACTTAGATTAAGATTTTCGTATGTTGAATAAATGAAACAACGAGAGGGGGGGAGGGGGGGAATCCGTCATTTTTGAAAATCTGTAATAAAATATTATTAGTAGTATTATTTTATTATATAGTAAAAAACTTAAGGGGCATATAATCAAGAAGAATGACAGACGATGCAGCGGACAACGCGCAATCGTTTTGGGATAAGTTGACGGACAGCTGGACGCCGTTTAAGACATTGCTATCATTCGGAGATGGGAATTCGTTGATGCAGGGGAGGTATATGTTGAATAGTAACGATCCGACGGCATTTGCCTCGCTGAGCGTGGTGTACAAGGACGACGGTTCGATATCCCCGCACTTTAGCCGTTTTATAGGTTCGACAGGTTTTGTGGACGTGAGTACGGATGACTTCCAGACGTTGACAGATGCGTACCACCTGTGGGCAATAACACCAGAAGCGGCATCGGTGTTGCAGTACATAATGAACCAGTTTCTGCCGGGGAAGAATTTCGAGTTTCAGTTTGGGACAGAGAAGCCGTTTTACTTCCGAGTGTTTTTGGCGCCGTACACGGAAGGGAAGTTGGTGGGATTTACGATAGTGTTGAGTGGGTTATTTAATTCGCTGGACCTGTTGAAGAAGTTTTTGCCAAAGGACCTGGCAGCAGAGTTGGATAAGTTGACAGGTCAATCGAGTGCAAATAGTGCAAATAGTGCAAATAGTGCAAATTCGGCTGCGAATGCAACTACAGGAACAACAACAACAACAACAGGAACAACAACAACACCAGGAACAACAACAACAACAACTCCTACTACAACTATTACTACCCCTTCAGCAACAACAACAACAACACCTAGTACCACAACCACCTCTTCCACCTCTCCCACAGGCTCAATAACATCGCAAGGGTCTCAACTGGCCTCTGGCATTCTCGCACAGTTCCCAATGCTATACAGTGTCAATCGCAATGTGAGCATTGGCGACCTCGAACGCATGGGCCTGTTCATCAGCCAAAAGTCAGACGGCGGACTCTTCCTCGCCTTCAACATCAAGATCCTCTTCCAGGCAGAGCCCTTCGCCACGCTGCTGGGCACGCTCTTCGAAGGTTCCGCGGATAGCCCCTGGCGGCTCTTGGGGTATCCACAGACCGAAAAGATCAACTCGCTCAAAACTATGGAGCAAGCTGCGGTACCGGTCACTACTAATAGTTCTGGGTCTGGTCCTCCTCCTCCTCCTCCTCCTCCTCCTCCTCCTCCTTCTGCAGGCGCTGCAGGAGGAACAGGAACTACTACTACTACTACAGGTGATACCTCCAATGTTAATGCTAATGCTACTACTACTAATGCTAATACCAATACTAATACTACTAATGCTAATACCAATACCAATACTACAACAACAACTACTACTACTACAAATACTACAAATACTACAAATACTACAAATACTACAAATACTGCTTCCGATTCAAACGACACTTTGACTGGTCCTGCCATGGATGACAACTCTTTATTGACAACTAAAAGTAATACTCACAATACCATTTGCCAAGTCATTGCGTGCCACAAATACAAACCCAAATATACACATATACCATCACCATCATCCCTGCCAAATCACAAAAAAAAACTTAAAGATGACTCTCCTCAGACCCACTTCTTTCACACAAGTCCGAAAATTGCTGTCAATGGCTTTGAGGGTGTCAAGGTTTCTTTCAGTCGTGCCTTCGCCGTCCAAAATCATCTCACTCGCTCTGTCACTGACAAATGGAAAATGCTTCCCTTCAGCTTGCTTGGTCTCGGCCTGTCGCTCACCACTGCCAACTATCTCAACACGAAAGATACCATTGGCAAATTGATGAGTTCTTTGTGACCAAAGATTTTTTTTTTTTGAAACTAAATTTTTTAGATGGGTGTACAATAATTCAATTGTTATTTCAAATCACTTTCCATTGCGGTAGCATTCAAATCAAAGCATAACGGAGGAAACATAGTATTAGTTTTGTTTAAGTTATTGCCGGACGTGAAGTCTCGCCACTCTGTTGTATACCACATTGTTTGACTGGCTCTCTCTTTGCAAATAAAAACACCAAGCGTTACCACTTATTCCCATTTTTTCACGCCAAAAGAAATTATTTTGTTTACGCACTACGTGTCCAGGCAAGAAAAAGTAACAAGTAACCACAAACACAAAGTTCAGCTCGGGTCTTTTTTGTAGAAAAATTCCTTCTTCAATTTTATTTTGTTTTCTTGTTCTTTGTAATTGTTTTTGACAATCCTCTCCAGTGCCCTTATTCTCGTGCCTAGAAAAAAATGAGAGAAATAGTACAAATTCAAGCTGGTTAGTAAAGTAGCATTTTGTTTACCTTGTTCTCGAGCGATCAGTGCAATATAAACAAGAAAAAAGATGAAAAAAAAAAATCAAGGGTTTGCAATTTCACTTGATTGTCAATAGGTCAATGTGGTAACCAAATCGGTGCAAAATTTTGGGATGTAATATGCGACGAACACGCAATTGACTCGAGCGGCAGATTTCACGGTGAAAATCGATCATTACTGGATAAAATAAATGTGTACTTCAATGAAGTGAGAAATACCCGATTTGTTCCTCGATGTATTTTGTTAGATTTGGAACCTGGAGTATTGGACAGGTGAACAAAAAATATTTTTTTCGCACAAAAAACAAACCAAATGACAAATAACACTTTTAAACATAAAAAGCATCCGTGCAAGTCCGTCTGGAAAATTATATCGTCCTGACAGCTTTGTCTATGGCCAAAGTGGCGCAGGGAACAATTGGGCAAAAGGTAAATCACAAAAACAAAACAAAAAAAAACAACCAATCAAAAAAAAAAAAACTATCGTATTACAATAAAGTGTTTTGTGTTTCAATAAAATAAATAAAAATTATTTTCGGACATTGCTTCGATAAATTTGTCAAGGCCATTATACTGGTATGCAGCTATACAATCATATGTTTTTAAATCGCTTTTTTTTTTTTTTTTTTGCTTATTGATCATTTTTTTTTATTTGTTTGGAACAGAGGGAGCAGAACTTATTGATAGTGTCTTGGACGTCGTTCGAAAAGAAGCAGAAGGATGTGACTGTTTACAAGGTACAAAAAACACGTCCAATATCATAGTTTTTTTTTAATTAAATAAAAATGATTCATCAAAATTTTCGGACATTGATTTTTTTTTTAAAAAAACGCACTGAAAAGGCTTCCAAGTGACACATTCATTGGGAGGTGGCACTGGCAGTGGAATGGGAACCTTGTTGATATCCAAAATCCGGGAGGAATATCCGGATCGAATGTTAGCCACATTTAGCGTGTTTCCAAGTCCTAAAGTTGCGTGAATGATTTTGTTGAAATACAAGGGTTTTTTTTTTATGCGTGTTCAAAAAAAAAAATAATTAAATCGCCGAAATAAAAAATAAACGAAAAATATTAATCAGGTTAGCGACACAGTCGTGGAACCATACAACGCAACCCTATCAGTGCATCAATTGGTTGAAAACTCGGATGAGGTGATGGTGATCGACAACGAAGCGTTGTACCACATTTGCAATCGAGTGTTGAAATTGTCAACTCCAACATATGCTGATTTGAATTACTTAGTGTCAACCGCTATGAGTGGGATCACTTGTAGCTTAAGGTATTTTTTGTGTATTATTTATTTGTTTGGTTGACTAAGATTTTAAATTATATTAATGGTTGATTTATTGTTATTGGGCAATAGATTTCCTGGACAATTGAATAGTGATTTGAGAAAATTAGCTGTCAACTTAATCCCATTCCCTCGTCTTCATTTCTTCATGACCGGATTTGCTCCTTTAACTGCTCCAAATACGGCACAAGTTTTGTTTATTTTCGCAAATATGTTGTGTCAATACAAAATAAAGACGTGGAAATAATTTTTAAAAAAAAAAAGTATTCGAACACTACCGTAGCGGAGTTGACAGGCCAAATGTTTGACTCAAGAAATATAATGTGCGCTTGCGATCCAAAACATGGCCGTTATTTGACCGCGTCGGCAATATTCCGTGGCCAAGTCTCCACTAAAGAAGTTGACGATCAAATGTTCAACATTCAAAATAAAAACAGTACTTACTTTGTCGAATGGATCCCCAACAACATCAAGTCATCAGTTGTCAACTCACCTTTGAAAGGAGTACGATTAAGTGTTACTTTCTTGGCAAATACTACTGCCATTCAAGATATGTTCAAAAGAGTTGCTGAACAATTCACGATGATGTTCCGCAGAAAAGCCTTTTTGCACTGGTTAGTGAAAATTACCTTTTTTTTTGTTTGAACTTTTTTTAAAGGAAACTTTGTTTAATAGGTATACTGGAGAAGGTATGGATGAAATGGAATTCACCGAAGCTGAGTCCAATATGAACGACCTCGTTAGTGAATATCAACAATACCAAGAAGCCACCGCTTTTGAGGATGAAACTGAAGAACATGAAGAATCTCAACCAGCTGCAGCACAATAAGTGTTTTCAAGAGTAAACTGCTTGTGTAATTTGTTTTTGATTGAACAATTTTTGTTTGGGGTAACATGGGTATTTTTTTCTTAATTTAACATGATATTCAAAAGAAATTTCTAATTGCACTTCTCTAAACAGCATCATTCAACAATGACAGTTTTTAGCAAGTTCGTTTGAACTGACAGGATAGCAATATCTTGAAAAAACTAATCACTTAGGTATGCTTTGATGTTTTTTTATGTGGTCCATCTTTGATTGTTTCTAATATTTGAGAATGTCGTACGATGTGATCAAATAACGATATATATTAGAAAATATAACATGGCTTAAATATATTTGTGGCGACTAAGGAAACGTTGCTGTTTTCAAAAGAGAGTACTTTTTTTTAAGAGTCAAGAGTCGTGCTTCTTTAATCTTAATGTATTGGTTTTATATCTTATCAATACTTTTTTTGGCATTAAGCAATGCCAACCGCATTTTGGAATGTGCCTCAGGTTTGTTTGCAGCTTTTGAAAAAAGTTGTGACTTAAACACAAGTGTAGGGTGGTGGGAATAGAACGAGATAGCATGTGCTACCAACAGCAATTGGACGGAAGTCTGGCCGGTTTTGATGAGATAAACTGCAAAGGAAAATTTTCATGCGCGAATAGCCATATACGCTGGAGCTTGAAAAGTAGTTTGTCAAGTTTCTCGGTTAATTGTCAAAACTTTTCCTCGTTACGTTCAACCAAATAAATTATCAAAAAAAAAAAGACGTACAACTGAAAAAAAGAAAACCAACTGAGAAACAAATAAAATAGCTGTGCAAATACCAAAATAAACGTGGATTCGAGTCAAGTACTGCACGAGGTTTGGTGTGAGGCACCAAGTTCTTGTGTAAACAGCAGTGTATTGGTCAGCAGCGGGAAAGTAACCATTTATTGTATGAGGGAAGGTTCATGTTCCAACATGAACGTAGTTGTTGCGGACCGAGAAGGTATTTTAAAGTTTCCTTCGCCCCTTTCGCACAAGCTTTGAAAGGGGTTAGAATGTGGTTCAAATTTTTTTTTTTTTTTTAAAAAGAAATTGAAAAAATAAGCTGATAAAAAAAGCGACACATTATTTTTTTTAAAAAAAAAAACTATATTGGTTCAAAATTAAAGAACGCAACACACACACACACATATACATATATATATAAACAAAGATAAAATGGGTGTGGAAGATGTAGCAACTTTTGTTGGTGTTTGCTTGTGAATTAAGGAACGGCGGATTGGATGTGCGAAGCGCCACGTAGTTGCGTGAATGGACAGTTGAAGTGTGAAGGGAGTTGTGAGTGGACAGGAAACGGAGACTGTTGTAAGAACGGGACGGGTACGTGTAAAGATGGAAGCGTAGAGTGTGGGCCAAGATTGCAAATGATGACAATGAGTACGAAGCAGCTGTACTATAAGTATAGGATCCAAAGCCGCAGCAAGTCACCAACGAAGAAGCCAACGACAAGGACACCAACGACAAAGACACCAACAAAGGCACCAACGACAAAGGCACCAACCAAGGCACCAACGACCAAGACACCCACGAAGCTGCCCAGCAATGCACCAACGAAGAAGCCGACGACAAAAGCACCAACAAAGCCTCCTAGCAAGGCACCAACGAAGAAGCCGACGACAAAAACACCAACAAAGCCTCCTAGCAAGGCACCAACAAAGAAGCCTACGACAAAGGCACCAACGAAATCTCCAACTTCGCGTCAGCCAACGGCACACCCAACGACACACAGTCCAACGAGCGCTCCATCAAAACATCCAAGCTCAGCGCCAACACCTCCAACGAAGTCTCCAACGAAATTGCCGACCAAGCCTCCAACCAAGCTCCCTACCAAAGTTCCTACCAAGCCGCCAACCAAGCCACCAACCAAGCCCCCTACCAAGCCGCCAACCAAACCTCCAACCAAACCTCCAACCAAGCCCCCTACCAAAGTTCCTACCAAGCCTCCAACCAAGCCGCCGACCAAGCCCCCTACCAAGCCGCCGACCAAACCTCCGACTAAACCTCCAACCAAGCCACCGACGAAGCCCCCCACCAAATTTCCAACCAAGCTTCCTACCAAGCTACCGACCAAGTCTCCGACCAAACCTCCGACCAAACGACCCACGGCCAGACCTACCAAGCCTCCGACCAAGCCTCCTTCCAAACCTCCGACCAAACGACCCACTAAGCCTCCCACTAAACCTCCCACCAGAAGGCCCACCAAGCCTCCTACCAAACCGCCCACCAAGTTTCCCACGCAAAGTCCAACGCGCCATCCGACTCCGGCTCCCACTCTCCCTCCTACGCGTAGTCCCTCCGACTCTCCTTCGCGCTCGCCCACGAGACACCCCACGAGGAATCCTACGCGACCGCCCACTCGTCGTCCCACCAAAAGTCCTACGCCTTCGCCCACTGATATCACGTTCCATCCCACGCGCTTTGGCATGACACAATGGCCCACGTCCACTCCTTCACGTGCGCCCACACAAGCTCCGGTTACCACCAATGAGTTTGCTGGACAGAAGGCCGCCTCTTCCAAGTCCCCAATAGCTCATCATTGCCGAGGCAGGGGGAGGTGCTGCTGTCGCTGTCATAGCCATTGCACTCATGTATTTCTTCTGTCGTCGTCGTAGTCAACGTCATCATGATGAAAAGACTTTTCATAAAGAGGCCAATTTGGCTAATGAAATCAATATTTCTGCTGGCACTCGTATCACTGCTACTACTGCTGCTGCTACTTCTACGATGATGCAACCCACAAATATACCCGCTACTAGACTTACTGCAACTGCCATGATCTCTCCTTCCAATATGATCATGCAACCCATGAATAGGAACACGATTACTGCACAGGTACGGTCCTCCGCTAATATGAACATGATGCCTTCTCCATTTATGAACATGGCGCAGATCGAAATGGGCAATGCCAACATGGGCTTGGCTTATGTTTCTCCTCCTCACATGATCGATACCAATGTCTTTGCCACTTCCAACGAGGACGAACTGGAACGTGAAAAACAACAAGAGGAAATTGCCATGGCCAAACAAGTCGAAATCGAAGAAATGCTTCGAAATGCACCTCAAATCTCTTTTCTACCTTCCATTCCCTCCGAAGGACCCTCCGCTGCTGATGACACTACTGTTCCCGTCGCATATCAAAATTCGCTGCCACATGTCGAAGATCAGGTCAATATCAATGTCGGTAATAATCACGCTCCCAAAAAACGGCCGCACAAATCGCGAGACTCTGACGACAGCAACAGCGCTGGATCCGATTCTGGTGACGAAAAAATGGATGTGCTGGATCAAACATTCGAAACCCCCATGGGACTGCCACAGCTTCGTTTTTTTTTTGTTCTTTGGAATGTTCGTTGTATCAGCAATACATTTTGCAACCAAAAATCTTAAAAAAAAAAAAAAGGGGCCAAGAAATTGACTTGCAAGAGTCGGACGATGAATCAGACGGAAATCATGAAATAGCTCCACCTCAAATGCCGATATCAGTGGACAATGATTTTGCATCAGATCAATATTAAAACTAAATTAGTATCCACGCAACTAAGCAAAAAAATTTATTGGAGTTTTACTCCTTTTATCTACTTGTAAATCTTTTTTTTCTACTGTCATTGTGTCATTTGACACAACATCGCCAAGATTTTTGGTGTTTCTCCCTGTTGTAAAGAGATCTTTGCATCAAAGAAAGCTTGATACTAACATAAGAATGGTTTGCGTTTGCGCTTTTTTGTACAAAAAAGTGTTGTGAGAAAATTAGATTTTTTCACAAAAGTAAAAGGAAGTTTGCACGTGTTTTGGATTTATTGAATTGATAGTGTTGTGAATTAGTTAATAAACGGTTTACTATCATTTTTTTTAATAAAAAGAGGACTATGTTATGTCTGCTTAAGCTTGAACAATCATAACTCTACATTATTTTTCTCATTTGTTAATAAAGAACAATTACGTGACTCAGAGAGACTTGCAAAAAAAGTCAGAATTAATTCAAAGAGCTTTTGTAATGGAAAATGC
>ASPP01023458.1:0-19434 GCA_000512085.1 Reticulomyxa filosa
AAAATAATTACCAATTAAAATAAACAAAATAAAACATGAAGGATCAAGTATATGGCACATATCCGTAAATTCGATCAGTGTGTGGAATTGTTAAAAGAATACAAAGACAAAGGAAAACCAATGAACCAAGAAGAATATGTAACATATGTTCAACTATTGATATATGAATTATATGTCAACAATAAGCAATTCAAAGAAGCTATCAGATTTTTGAAACTAGATCAAAGATTAGAACGAGCAGAAAGACAAGTATAAACATGTGATTATCTATTTCCCTTGCATCTTACTGGCTTCTCTTGCACTTTTTTTTAAAAAAAATGGATTTGGTTCAGGTTTTGATTGATGATATCCGAAAACGTGAGCGCACTGACAAATGGAACACCAGTACATCGAAGTCACAATTGTTTGGCAAAGACAAAGACGAAGATGAATCGTCTGATGATGAATTTGGCAGTGATAGTGGCCAAAAACAAAAAATAGACGGCGATACGACCAAAAAAGATAATGACAGCAACAATGAAAATCAAGAGCAAAAGCAAGACACACCAAACGATAATAACAACCAATTGACAACTGGTGTCACACATATTTCCAGCATTCGTAACTATTTCTTCATGTTCGTTGCTGTCGCCCAAAAAAAACAATTAGGAGCTACTGGTCTAAAACTCATCTGTTTTTAATGTTTCGTTTTGTTTTTTTTTATTCTCTTCTTTACTCAATTTGTTGAATGCCATCATACTTTTAAAGCTTTGAAAAATTGCTCACGTTTCTATATTTTTAACAGCACTTTATATTATCTCTGGAAGATTGCGAACACCAATCCGAATATTCGAAACAGAATTGGAATGATCATGAGTGATTTCAAAACGATGCTTCAAATGGGGATTGGAAAATCCAAAATTAGTGCTTGATAAATCTTGTATTTTTTTTTGTTGATTGTGTTCTTCCGTTCCTTCTTTTTATAGAAATGTCGGAGAAAGCAAATTTTTGAGTAAATTTGAGACAAAAAGTTTTATAACCTTACATTACGTTAATACGTTGACTCTAATATTCTGCTTGTTTTCCGTCAAATCAAACTGGAGAATTGGGGAAATTTTTAAAAAAATTATAAAGACTAGAATCGATGTCGAATTATTCGCAATCACAAAAAACCTCTAACAACAACAACCTCTTCATTGACTACAATTCCACAAAGTAGTAGTCATGAGAGTGAAGATAGTACAAAATCACAAAGCCATTCTAGCGCAAATATTCCTTTCGAGGAACCATTCGCAACGCGTCCTCAAATTGGGTTTATCAACGTGGGTGGTATAGATCCTCAATTTTCGACTAACAGTGGTGACGCAATGTCGATGAATCCTCCTCGTTCAAATCCCTTTCAATCGACTTTGCCAAGAAAGATGAACCCGAAAATTAGCAAAATAAGCACAACAAGTAGCGATCCAAAACTAAGTGGTTTGATATTGCCAAGCAAGGCCCATTCTATACACAATCAACAAAGCGGCAATATTAGAATGAAATCCGTCAACAGAAAAGCGGCACCATCAATCCCACCTTTGGTGCTCCCTCACCAATCGACATATGTCTCATCGACACATCAACGAAACAGTCACACCCCACAAGGCCAAGTCCAACAAAAGTCTGATCTACCATTTCCAGTTCGTGCTTAACTCCGACATTTTTTTTTTTGTTTTAAATTGCCAATATAATGAGCACTAATTTTATGTTGCCTATTTGAGAATAAATACATATCTATACAAATATATATTATATACATATATTAAAAAAAAGAAATTACCCAAGTCACAGCATCATGGTCAGTTTTCAAATCGAGACCGTGCACTTGGAGTGAATGAGTCTCTTTTGTCTCCAACGCCCGTATCAGCATCTCCATCTTCACCAGTTTTAAGACAAAGAAACTACGTATCTCTTTTTTTTTTTTTTTGTGTTTGAGCTCTGAAAAAAACAACACATATGCACAAATTACATTGAAATAAAATAATAATAACAACAATGAGAACAACATTTTTAAAAAATGGTACATTAGGGTCATGGTGTTTCGAATTTGATGAGTCATCAAACATCAAACCCCAGATATCGAGATGACCAAATGGAGTTTAGTCCCAGTCCAAATCCAGACCAAAACAACAGTAACACGATCAGTGCAATGATTGGGTTGCTTGGCCCTCGACAGTCATTTACTTCGGAAGCGACTTGGCAACAGCAATACCAGAGTCAAAATCCAAATCAAACTCAGAATCAAATTTTAAATTCAAATCCAAGTTCGAGTCATCAAGGACCACCACGAGCAAGTCGAAGTCACCCAAACAAACGAAGGAGCGACGAAATGTTTTCCAGAACAAGCACGAGCACAAGCACAGAAACAGACACAACGCTTTCTCGTCAAAAGAAACGACTGCGATCTCGATTCAGCATAGCCAGCAGTGTGGGTAGTGGTGGGATATCGGGACAGTTGAATAGACATGGCCATGTTCGATCAATACATCCAAGCGGCCAATACGAGCACTCAACAAAAATAGCGACGCACCACACAGTAGGAACATCATCGAATATGAGTGTCCTCAGCAATGCCGCTACGAGAGTGCGACGCCAAACTTTGACAATGATCGATACGATCGTGGACGAGTCGAAAAATCCGTTGACATTACCAGTGCGAGCAGCAATGTACGGTGGTGTAACACCGCTATCGCCACAAGTACCAATATTGAATGGGACTCCCGTCACGTATCCCAACACAACCCATTGCAATGACTTATCGCACGAGCAAACATCGACAACGGCCTCTTCACTCCATCCCAATGTCGGATCGATGCAAACACCATCGGGCTCCTCTCTGATTTCACCGCCGGTCAATACAGCACAACCGACCTACACGGGCACGCCGACCACACAATCCAATGTGCCAATGCAAATGCAAATGCAAATGCAAATGCCCATGTCAATGCCAATGCAAATGCAAATGCAAATGCCAATGCAAATGCCAATGCAAATGCCACCACCAGTGCCAATGCCTGTGTCCGTTGCAACATCGATGTCAGCCTCAGCTTCAACTTCAATTTCAACTTCAGCTCCAACTTCGACTTCCATGCCACCACTCGTTCCTCCACCTGTTCCATCAATGTCCTCTATGTCGACATCCACGCAAGTGCAAGTACCAGTTGCTATTGCGAACAATGTGTATGCGAACAATGCGACATTTGCGTCACAAACCAATCATCCACGCACAGACAACCTCGTTGCTGCCAATGGAAAAATGCAACGGCGACATCATTTCAAACTCAATATTAAAATGCCCAATGCCACCACGACGATGACGACTACTACTACTACCACGTCTGCGCAGACAGCCGAGCCATTGCCATCTTCTGCAACGCATTTAAATCCACACAATTACGGTAGGAGTGTGTTGGTCCGAACTCCAGTCCAGGCCATTACTCCTACCATTTCAATCAATGCAAAACCGTCGGGGGGAATTGCTGTGAAACTGCCAATGACACCACAAGAACAACTCCCTCGGTCACAACAACAACAACAACAACAACAACAACAACATACGCATTTGACATTTGGAATAGTAAATTCTCGCAACTACAATTACAATCATCACTCAAGTCATACACATAATCACAAAAACGCCGTTAGGTCTCCCACGACACACTATGATGTGATTGTCAGTGGTGCTCATGACACAACTCAAAACAACGTTCGCAATACAAATTTGTCCAATACCATGGCCTTTGATCCCAACATAATGTCATTTTCGCCTTTGCCAAACTACACCGTCGAACCAAGTTTCTATTCCAACACAGCGTATCCCCACCACTTCCCATCTGCTCCTTTTCATTCCCATGCAAGTGGTCATGAATACGACTATGGCAGGAACTACAGTCATAACAGTGCGAATGACAAAGACGACAATGACAGTGACAACAACAATGATAATGGCAATGATAATGATAATGATAATGATAATAATAATGATAATAATAATGATAATAATAATGATAATAATAATGATAATGATAATGACAACGATAATGGCAATGATAATGACGAAAGGAGAAATAATCACAATTGGAATTCTTATGCCAGCACCTTGACTCGTGAAAATTTACTTTTGCATAACAAATTGATGAATTTGGAAAAGCATAGTTATGATGTGATTGGTTATTTGCAAACGCAGCAATCGTTATCGAACAAGAGCAAAAAAAGAAAAAGCCAAGCAGTGGCAAACACAAGAAGCATTCGAACACACAACAAGTATCGGAAGTGAGCACTCTTCCCCCGACTGTTGTTGACAGTAGCACAAACGTGAAACAGCCACGCACAGGAGATGTAAGCAACCATGCAAAAGAGAAGAAAATTAGAAAAGATAAACTGCGCATCGATGTGAATGCAGCCACCTTTCAAAAACCCGTGGGAAGAATCAAGAGTCCGCAGACCATGGAGGTATTGAATGTAAAGCGCTCTCGTCACAACCATCGCAGAAGTAGCTACTCTTCCAACGTTGTCGTCGCAACGACGAAAAACAAAGACCGCAAACAGCTCAAAGCACGTATAAAAAAAGCGAAAAAGGATCAACTTCATTCGTGGTCCTCGCAATCTGACAATTCCTCACAGCCAAGATCTCCGCTCAGGTTACATCATCTCCTAAAGATTCGCTATCCCGAACACGGTGCTATGCACACTACCGACAATAAACGTATGACCGACCGCGTCATCCATGATCGCACGGCAATGTTATATATTTTTGTTTGTTGATTTATTTATTTCAATTGATTAATGCATGATCTACTATTTCATCTGATTGAGTCATATGATCACAACTGATCACACAAATTAGGATGGAGAACATGAGCAATGACGCCGTTTGCAGCTCCAACACTGCACCAATGACAAACCTAACATCGGACTATCGAGACCCTTGGAATTTGCATCCAGAAAAACAAGAGGATTATCATGAACGCCAATCCAAATCCTCGCAGACCGTGGTTACAGCAAAACATGGAGTCCACGAAACGGTTGTGACTCCAGTCAAATCGGGGTTCATTTCAGATTTTGATTATAATTCTCTGACACAAAGCCAAAGCAGAAGTAAAAGCAAAAGTAAGAGTAAAAGTAAAAGTAAAAGCAAAAGCAAAAATAAGTCGAAAAATAAAAATATAAGCAAGAACAAGCCCAACAAGAAATCCAACTCTGTGCGATCGCATTCCAATTCGCAATCCAAACAAAAAAAGAACATAGCAGTGACAACTGGCAGTATGAATAACAACAACAATAACAATAATAATAATAACAATAACAACATAACGAATAATGCAAATAGTGAAAGAGAACAGGAACTCAGTGTTGCCAGCAAAAAGGAACACAGCGAGACAGAAACCATTGCATTGATCGACGAACTCGAGTCTACCCCTCCACCTCAAAAGACGCGTCTGGTGTCCCCACGTCATCGCAAGAAAACAACATTTTACGAGCATCCCGCAAAGAACGGGCATTCTTACCACATGCAACTGATTTCTGTCAAAATTTATGAAAAAAACCAGAGACTCTTTGCGGTTTAGTGTTTTGTTTTATCTTGTCTTGTCTTGTGTTGTATTGCATTGGAAAGGGCCATACCACAATTACGACAATCGACATGTCTTGTTTGTGAATAATACACACAGTTTCTGCATGAAATCTTGTCCGCGAATGTGTGGTTCAAGCAGTTCAATCGCAAAATGATTGACAAAATCGTGAATTCAATGTACTGCATTGACATTGACAAAGGAGAGCTGTTGATGAGCAAAGGAACAGTGAACAAGGCATTTTTTGTGGTGGAAAAGGGCCACTTTCGCGGCAAGTTTGACGACAACGAAGTGAAAGCAGCAGAGCCATACTTGTTAAAAAAAATATCAGAGGACGAATTTTACAAGGGCGGAGATATGATTGGGGAAAATGTCTTGGTACATGGATTCGATTTTACATGTTCGGTCGAGGCGCTCGAAGCCAGTCGCGTCTGGGCGTTAGATGTCGACACGTATCAACAGATCAAAAAACCACGAACGGAAAGGCTGCGGATGTTGCAATTCATTACGCCGTTCAAGGAATGCACCAACGAGGAATTGCTCATGATCTGTGATCACTTGCGTTCCTTCAACTATTTCAATCGCGACAAAATGGCCACCGAAGGCGAAAGCGTCGTCTTTTTCCAAATCATCGTGAACGGACATGCCGAAGGACGCAAGTATGATTCCAAAAATGCAAGGACGTGCTCCTGAAGAAGTTTGTCGGAACAAAGGTGGCGCCGAGTTATTTTGGCAATGAAGAGATATTGAACAACCAACCACAAGGACTCACAATCAAAGTGACTTCCAAAACGTTGAAATGTTATGCGTTGCCTGCAAATTTGTTTCGCAAGATTGTGGGTAAATCAGGCCAATCCTCCGATCCGCAACAAGCCGCTAAATCTGCTGCGCTCCATGATAATGGTGAGGATAACAAAACAGAGCTTAGTGTCGGTTGGAAAGACGAAGAAGGGAGCCGTGGGACACAGGAGTTCTCCAGGGATGACTACTCGACCACTACGGCCACTATCTCGGCCACTGTTGCTACTGATATCACTCATACGAAATTTATCAATCAAGTCAAATGCACTTTGAAAGATTTGAAACACATTGGCGTCTTAGGCATTGGCGCATTTGGCACTGTGTCTTTGGTGGAAGATACCAGCACTGGGGTCACGTATTCGCTTAAGAAAATTCGCAAGAACAAAGTTGTTGACACTGGCCAAGGAAAACATGTTCAAAATGAAAGGCGGATATTGGCGCGTCTCGATAGCGATTTTTGTGTTCGCTTGTATGCCACGTTTCAGGATACTCTTCATGTCTACTTATTGATGGAACCCATCCTCGGCGGAGAGATTTTCTATTTGCTGCGCTTCAACAAACAATTCAAAGAGCCTGTCGCTCGCTTTTATGCCAGTTGTGTTGTCTGTGCTTTCGAACACATTCATAGCAAAAATTTGATTTTCCGAGACTTAAAACCTGAAAATTTATTGTTGGCTGCTAATGGATATTGTAAATTGGTTGATTTTGGTTTTGCAAAACAAAAAAACGAGTACGTCCATATGTAGCTTTTTTTTTATAATTTGTTCTTATTTTTATTTGCTTTGTTTGTTAAAAAGTTCGTGCTCTTTGTGCGGAACTGCGGAATACTTACCTCCAGAGACAATTCAATCATTACGACAAGATTCAACTGTCGATTGGTGGGCTCTTGGTGTATTCATTTATGAAATGCTATTTGGAATGCCGCCCTTTCAGGAGGACGCCCACATAAAAATGTATGAGAAAATTTTGACCTCGTCAGTCGAGTTTCCAAAACGATCAAAAGTGTCCGTCGAAGCACGAGACATTGTTACGTGTCTTTTGAAAAAACAACCTCACAAACGACTTGGAAGTGGTGAGCAAGGAAGCAAAGATGTAAAAAGACATATTTGGTTTCAAGTTAATCTTTTTTTTTCCCCTGTTCCTGTTCGTCCCTCTCACACTTTTTGACATGTGAACTGTAGAATGTCAACTGGAAAAAGATGCAATCACAACAGCTGCTTGCTCCATACATTCCACGGATCCAAAACAACAAAGACACCCGAAATTTTGAACATTTTCAGGTTGAAGAGGTTCAAGAATCATTACTAGATGATCCGACAGGCGAGATCTATCGATGGTGTGAAGATTTTTGAACACAAAAAAAATTGCAAATAAACCGCCAATCATTTTAATCGATGGTAGGTGATTCTTGTTCTTTTGGCATGCTTATTATTCTTGACTGTATGATAGTTCTTAAAAAACTTGTTACTGTTCCTATTTCCCTCAGCCTATCTCTTTTTCTTTGTTTATTTTTATTTAATTTTTTTATTTTATTTTGTTTAAGTTCGTTTTTTCCCCTGTTGTTGTAACCTCGTGTTGCTTTGTTTTGTTTTCCTTGTCATTTTGCTTCTAGCAGGCTGTTGTTGTCAGTTTACTTTTTGCTCTGTTATTTTTTTCCCCTTTTTTTTGAACATTTCTGACGACTAACGAATAAACAAAGAGGGACGTAAAAATGATGTTTTTTCACTCTTTTTTTTATCTTTCCTTTCTCTTGTGTTTTGTCTTTCCATTATCGGTTTATAATTTGTTTTGAGTTTTCTTGCCTTGTTATTTGATTCGTTTATCCAGGAACCACAGAGCTACAACTACTGTTCGTGTGGATGTTGTTTTTTCTTTGTGTGTCTATCTTATTGTTTTTCTATTTCTGGGTTCTTTTTTTTTTCCTCCCTTTTTTGGTGTGGCGAAAGTATTTTTGTTTGCTGTTTTTTCTTTTTTTTCTTTTTTGAGAGCATAAACCACTACAAAAAGAAAAAGACTAAGTGTATGCTGCATCGCATTAAACTTTTTTGCCTTTTTAAAAATCTGTCCAATTTACAAGACAAAGTTTTCACTTCATTTTCGAAAAGATGATCCACAACGAGGAAGAGAAAAACAAAAACATTTTTTTGTTAATTTTGTAAAACTGATTGGGAAATAACAAAGCATCAATTCAAAATTTTTTAGAATGGGCCAATAAAAACTTGGCTCTAAAAAAGTTAATGATAAAAAAATGTATACCATAACATAAAAAAATTAATTTTGTACTTTGCTTTTACAGGAGAGGAAAACATGACAGTTGTGTCATCTCCTTATTTTCGTGTCGTTACTGTCCTGGTTGCTCTAGAGAATTAACACAAATGAAATTGAAATGATGAGAAATAAAGCAAGGAGCGGGACAGCTCGATACGAGTTTAAAAAGAAAAACCTGGTGTTTTTTAACGCCATCAATTTGAATTTCTTTTCTTGGTCAAGAATTATCATTTTATTGATGTTAATGAAAAAGATGTTATCAAAAATTTTGTTATCGGATGAATATTCAATGTACATTTACCGATATAACGTAATTTACTAAAATTATGTTCCAAAAAGATGTAATTTGTTTCGTGTGAACTAATGTAATAGCCAATCTTAGTTTCTCTGGAATTGTCACCTGTTGTAGTTTATTATTCATTGCAAAGTTAGATGAAATAATAGATATTGGCAGTTATTGATCAATTTGTCCTGGTCAGTCTAAACAAAAAAGGTGCATACGGTTTTTAGTACTATTTCTCTCTTTGAAATGCAAATTGGATTTTAAAGCTGAGATGAAAGCTCAGAACAAATTGCAGTAAAATTGACAAGTGTGGTGATAATCGAAGTTGTAAAGTATTCGTACAACCGATAATTACCTCTTAATACAAGTCTTTTTTGTAAACAAACAAAAAATATCACAACAAATCGATACCGCTTTGCATCCTACAATTTCGCTTGTCTTGTGGCCAAATCAATCATTATTTCTTCTGATCCACTTTTTTATCAAAAAACAAAATAAGGACTGGTTTCAACGTGACAAAAAAAACAAGGAAAGAGACATACCCATAAACTGCCAAAGCACTGACATCTCTATAGATTCTTTCAACCTTGGCTGCTCGTCCACCTCGGATATAGGCTCTGCCACCAAATATTTGGCGAGCTTCTCTTGCACAATACTCGACACATTGAGTAGCTTGAACTTTAAGTAAGCTTAAATCTTTAATTAGTGTACTGTCAACCTTTCCAACTGGTGACAAATTCATTCGATATGCACACCATTCCATGAGACAATGCGCAGCTAATACTTGGCGAGACATATTCATAATTTTGTGCCGAATCACTTGATGTTGGATCAAGTAGCGATCTTTTTATGTTGTCAACGTTTTTTATTTTATGTGTACTGCTTTGTCCTTAATTGAACCCAATAAAGTGTGGCTTTTGAAAAAGTAACAACGTACCAAATGTCTTTCTTGTTCGAGCATATGTGAGTGCTTCGTCCACACATACCCTCGCCAACGTAATTGCGGACGTAATAATACCAAACCTCTCGTTGTTAAAATTGTACATTATCGGAAGGAATCCTATTTGTCAATCCACCCCTCCTCTCTTCCAATTTCTCACACAGTGCAACAATTAAGCAAAACAATTTTACCTTGGTTCTCCGTGCCGATGATGTTGGCTTTTGGTACGCGGGCATTTTTGAAAATAATATAGGCAGTTGCTGATGTGCCATGTCCTTGTAACGGTAAACGCGTGGTGGTCACACCAGGGCCGCGTTCAATGAGCAACAAAGAAATGCCAAATATGCCTGGACCTCCTGTTCTCACAGCCTTTTTTTTAAAAAAAGTCATTTCCGACCATTGATATCACAGAAAAGTCCAATTTTTCTTTTTTTTTTGCATCACTCAACTGTCACGAACATGTCGCTTTTTGTTCCTCCTATTTAAATTACAACATACGCATAACATAAACTATAAGTACTTATTTTATTGCTTGTGGATTGTTCTAAAAGATAAAAAAATTTCATTTACCTGTAATCCAATATTTCTCACCATTGACTAAATTATAAAAATATACACAACAAACAACAAAACGATAGCTATTTCATGCCTTTTCAAAAAGTCAATTAAAAGTAACCTAAGTAATAATTCGGGTCGTCTGGGTCAGTCTTCGCAGTTGTTGTGATATTTCTCACATCAGAGCCGACTGTTGGCTCGCTGATTGCCAAGCAAATGAATTTTTCTGCTCGAATGCATGGTTTCATCATCTCCCTGATTGGATTGTATGATCATCCAAGGCAATATTTTGATTCTTTTCAAGACTAAGCCATACCAAACAAAAAAATTGAAGACATGAAGAAACTAACCTTAAACGTTGATTTCCAAATAAAATAGCAGGACCAGCGCAAATATAATGAATCCAACCAGCACCCAAAAGACCAGGACTAGCGGCACGACACAATTCTTCGTGCATTATAATCTACCCCACACATGAAGCGGCCATATGTCGGATTGATACAAAAAAAAAATGTATTCGTGTATTTTTCAGTAAAAAGAAAGAAATTCGAAACGGTCATAAAAGCATCTCCTCGATGCTCTCTTCCGCCTTTCAAAACCGCGTTTTCTGCTTCTTCTTCTTCTTTTGTTTGTTCAAATGGCGTTCCTCCTAGTGACTTTGGATAAAATGCTTTGTTGAAATAAGGCGTATATCAAACAAATACAAACACAACTGGTTCAATATGCTCCAAAGGGTCCTATTTCCGAGTGGCACAGACAAAATACAACACATGATAAACTGGCATAGATTCCATAGTTGTAAGCTTTCTTGTAAAAGTCAAATGGAACATCTTGGTCTGCTTCCCATTTATCGATGTAAGGCATTATTTCTTTGTTTACGAAGGTTCGCACGTACTGACGAAAGTTTTTGTGACGAGTATTATAATATGGAGAAGGCTGATCTTCCCAATTGCAAGCAAGCAATGGAGCATTGGGATTGGGAACATTTGCTTTTTTTTCTTTTTTTCCGCTCATTTCTTTCACTGAGAATTATCGAGTTTACTTTGGAAAGTACAAACAATAAAAATGCTTTTATTTGTCCTCTCTGTTGTTATTTCTTATATGTAGTTACCATTATTTTTGTCAAAAAAAGATGATCTACACAATTGTAATAAGTCGGAGTGCTGAAAAAAAAATAAAAAAGTTAAAACATTTTAAAATATAAGTCTTTTTTCAACAACAAATAAACCATACATAAAAATTAAACAAATGTGTTCTTCTCTTTTTCGAGTAATTGCTTGATTTTCTTTTCCAGAGCAACAGGACTTGGGACAACCAATGCATCTACGAATTTTCCATTCTTTATAAATTCATATGCCTGTCAGTTTGTATTGCAAATGGATTTTTCAAATTTTGCAATTATTATTTATTTTCTCAATTCTGAATTTAGTTAAATGAATATCATTGTCTTGTTTTTGTCACAGATAAGTCACCGGTAATGCATTGATTCCGCGTTTCAACGCAAACGTAGCCATAGTGTCACAATCAATTACATAAAATAGCGCCTTTCCAGTATATTCTTCAGACAACCGCTCAAATATTGGTTCCATACTACTCGTTGTTTTGAAATTGAAAGAAATATAGAGGATGAAATATGAAAATGTACAAAAAATGATAGAACTGTTTTGAAAAACTGCACCACCCTGTCTTATAACCGACAATCACCAAGCAATCGTTATTTTTTGTAGCGTTGTAAAATTCTGTTTTTTTTGCGATTTGACGAACTCCAAACATTCTTTTATGCACCAATTGTCCAATAATGGGCTTTTTTACTCCTCTCAAAAATAGAGTTTGAAACATAATTGGTCTATTGCAATAGGCACCGAAGGAACCCAAACTTTTTTAGGCTACAAAAAAAACAAAGAAAAGTAGACTGATACATTACAAACTTTATCAAATTTCTTCGTGAAAAAAGACGTTTCTTTTAAATTCTTATAAATGCAATCTGTTTTTTTATTGATTTAATTGTAGCTATTTTAAAAAGTTTATTAATTGAATGTACCCCGATGAACCACAAGATTTCAAGTAGATTTGCAACTTTCTAACTAAAATTATAATCTTCTATCAACTAACTTTCTTTATTGTGCTCAATCATTTTATTTTTTCCTTTAATTTCTTGTTTTTTTAAACATTGGCAAAAGGATAAGATCTTTGGTATCGCACTTACCCTCGAATACCATGTATTACAATGTCACAATTACCGAAAACAAACCAAATTCACAAAGAAAAAATAAAATGAAGGTAAGTCTAAATTTTTATTTTTAAGACATTGAGCACTTGGAAAACTCAAAAATCAACGTAACAATAGTTAAACTTATACAATCGAGCGTGTACAGAAAAAGTAACAAAGAAACAAAAAATCTGGAAACAGACCTTTTTGACACAAAATAATGGAAAATTTTATTTTAAAAGAAATAAAGGACATAAGATTCCAAAAGTACAAAAATAATGCATTAACAAAAGCAGCTATAAAAAGTATGTTAAGGAAAATTTAATTAACTTATAATATCGTAAATATTAATAAATGAGATTAAACAATGCACGTACAGCTATGAGTTTTGCTCTGACAAGTCTTTAAGAGCAGAAATAGAACTTGAGAAATCTTAAACACGAGTAGCTTTTGTTGAGAAGACGGTTAGGTCAAGTCAAGAATTTTCAAGGGTTCTCAAAGCAATAGAGGCTATTGATATACCTTTCATTGGGCATCTAGGCAAAAATGTCGCAAGACTTTCAACTCTCAGTTTTAATATTATTTATAATATTCTTGTTGTCTATATTTTTTTTCTGTTAATATCCAAAATATGTTAACTGTGACGAATAGGACGAAACTGAACAAGAGTTATTGAAATTGTCAGACTCGAATCAAAGTTTAATTTTTGTGTGTTTGGGAGTATGCTATTGTATTTTGAGGACAAATTGTCGAGCTTTTTTAGTGTTTAAGAAAAATGGGGGATCACAACAAACAAAATAGACGAGTTTGAAAAAAGAATGGCCGAAATTTGCAAAGCAGTATAGGGTTTTGATTTTATTTTTAGTTGCATATGGATAAATGCGATCTAAAAACAATAGTAAACAACAAAAAAAACAAAAAGCTATGGAATAATTGGAAGCAGACGAAAGAAAATCGAGCAGATATGACATCAGAGCAAGAAAGTGATAAAAAATTGGATTTGGAAATATTTGGGAGCATATTTAATAAAGTACTGACAACAAAGTTGGTAGAAAAAATATTTGCACGCATTGACGAAGACAGAGATGGTAAAATCACAATGAGATCTTTCCATCGATTCATGGAGCAACAACTTCCTTATGACGCTCACTCTCTGGTAAATCAATATCTCTCTATTCATATCAAATGGACCATCACATTTTTCCTGCAAAAGGGGAGGGTAGGAGGTTAAGGGAGGAATAATATGCAAAAAAAAAGTTTTTTTTTGGGGTAAAAGCTGGGCAATAGAGCCCAAAGCATTGACGCACTTTTGCAATATATTTTTTAAAAAATTAGACAAAGGGGGGTGACCAAAAAAAAAAAAAAAAGGCTCAAAAGAACTTGCCATCATTAATATTGTCACAAAATTTGAGTAAGAAAAAAAATTGAACACAACAATGAAAATAAAAAAGAATGAAACAGATCAACTGGCAGCAGGGGAACATCACAAACGCCATAGCACCGCAATAAAGAAAATCGAATTTGCATTGGCCGATGAAACATTTGAGCGCCTTCAAGTCGAAGAAGAAAAAAAGAAACTGCAGTATCAATTAGCAGAAGAAACACTCGAAAAGATTAACAAAATGGATGAATCCAAAAAATTGCAATATGAACTGGCTGAGGAACGATTGGAAAAGTTACAAAAAGAGGAACAAACAAAATGCTTGCAGTACCAATTGGCGGAGGAAAGACTTGACAAGTTTGATAAAGAGTGGGAAAACAAACGTGTCCAATATGAGTTAGCCGATGAAAAATTCCAAAGAATGCAATTAGCTACTGAAAAAGATAAAGTGCGTGTGTATATGCAAACACAGTTTAATCTGCAAAGTTTTTGTTTTGTTTGTTTTTTTTTCTCTATCTTACTTGTTCTTTCATTTGGGACAAAAAAAAACGTTGTCGGGTTTGGGCCATTTGTGTGAGTACACTACCAGTTAAAAGAAGAATTAGACAAATTGCGACGTGAATTAGAAAATGAAAAACTCCAGGTTGCAGAAGCAAACCGCAAACTGTCAATGGTTGTTGATTCAACTCCATTGTCCAATGCTTCCAGAGATTCACAAGAACTTGATGAATTGAAAGAACAACTCAAGCGAGTAGAATACCAATTGGCCGATGAAAAGATGGAAAAAATTGAATTGCAAAGAAAGAATTCTCAAGTTTCTTTTTTAATATTTCGATTTATTTATTTTTTTAGGGAAGAGTGAAAGAACCCTTACACATTTTTTTTGTAAACACAAGCTGGAAGAAGACTCAAAGAGATTGCAATACAATTTGGCAGACGAAAAAATGGAAAACCTTCAATTAGTGAGACGAATGTCAACAAGCCAAAGTCCTGACCCATCCTTGCACGAAGCATTGGAACGAGAAAGACATTCAGTTTTGTCATTTATGTTTCTTTTTTTTTTTTTGATATAATTTGGCGTATTTACTATATTTTGATGTTCTTCTGTTTCCATTTTTATTTGGAATGCCAATCTTGTGATCAGTTTCAACAAGAAACCGAACGCTTGCTCTCGAAATTGACAGAGGAAAAAGTCAGAACAAAGGAAATAGAAAGGCAAAACTCCTCCATTTTAGACGAAAAGAAAAAACTTGAATATCAATTGGCGGACGAACGAATGGAAAAACTGGTCCTTGTGAGACAACTGTCAAAGACTCCTAAAGTTGTGCGATTCAAATGTTTATTTATTTATTTTTGTGTGAGAATAATATCTTTCGAAGATGCACTTTTCTGTAATCATGTAACATACTCAATCAAATATGACGACAGCAATCAGAAGAAATGGAAAAATTAAGCGAAGAGCTGGAACAAGAACGCAACAAACGAAAGGAAGTTGAACAAACAGCACAACAATTACAACGCCGAGCATCTCAAATGGGTATTGATTTAGTTGAAACAAGTAATGCCCCATTTGATTTCGATTTTGAGTCTTCTCTCGATCAACAAATTCAACAATTACAACAGGAACTTGCTGAAGAAAAAAAGCGTCGAATTCAACTCGAAATTCAAAAGAATCAAGTTACATTCCTTCTCTATGTGCAATTGCATTGCATTTACTATTCTAACGCATGTGTGTTGTGTATGGCCTAGTTGCATGACTCGCTACTGGAACAAACAATCAATGCGCAACAATGGGAAGCTAAATGCTTGGCTTTGCAAACCAAAACTGTTACCAATGTTAATAATGAAGCATCGTCGGGCTCAGAATTTGTTGACAAACAAGACTTTGACCGTCTGCAAAATTTATTCAGTGAAGAAAGATCCGAAAAGATTCGAATTGTACAAATTTTATCAATTATAACACACATAACTATATATACAAATATATATTACATATATTCACATTACTGTAATCATTGTTACTGTCATTATAATACTTAAACGATCTTGCTTGTCTATATATTACAGCAAAGAGAGTCACAAAAATTGCAAGAAGAGTTGCACATTTTGCGAGAGATGGAGCAGACAGAAGGTGCATTAACCTACGCCCAATTGTTGGAACGGGTGGAAACATTAGAAAAAGAGAATATTCGATTGCGCACAGAACACAGCGAAATGGCAAAAAGACAAAAGCATTGCAAGACCAGGTGGACTCGGAACGAGAGCGCAGCAGCACATTGACCAAGAGGCTGTCCGTTGCAAACCAAGTGAATGTAAATAAGTTGCTTCAGTATGCCAACACCGCACCAGCGATTGGACAAGTACCCAATGCACCAGTGTTCCGAAACAAACTCTGGCAACTAACAAATGGAGAAAACGAGTCTCGAACCGTTCAAAATGCGAATGAAACAGAAGACGTGCCACCTCCGCCGTCTTATCCGCCACCGGATGTCGTGGAGGATATCACTTCTCTGGCAATCGACGACGATCAAGTTTCGATGGAAGAGTTGGAAGATCGAATTCGAGCATTGCAAACTGAAAACAAATCATTGAAAAACAAATTGAATCACTGGTGAATTCTAATTACTATTTTTTTATTTTGTGTTATTTTCACTTCTCTCATTCTCTTATTTAACTTTATGTGCATATAAATATATTGATACTTGAAAAGGTCCAACACCAGAAACGCAAGGATGTACTATCAGAGCGACCATTAATCCACATACGATCACTGTCCGAATTTATTCGGGCGTTGCCAAATAAACACAAAGAAAAAGTGTATCAACGATACTCGGAACAAAAAGATATGCGCTCATCAGGTCAGGTGTTTAATATACTGTTTTCATTTCTAGCAATGGCAATTCGCACACAAGATGCTGATTCTGTGATTCCTCAACGATCTCATTATGGAGAACGTTTGCAACCTTATGTGTCATACATTGTTGAAAATTATTTGCAAGATGGAAAACTCATGACATTTGAGCAATTGACAAGTGAGCTCCCACAATGGTTGATCGAGATTAACGAAGGCGTACCAAATGACAAGAAACAATTGGAATTACAAAAACAAGTAACGACATTGCGAAGTCAATTGGAGAAAACAGAAAAAGAAAAAGAAAAAATTCGAAGAGAATCCATTTCGTTGCAAGCCCAATTGCAAGAAGTATCTCAATTTCGAGAAGGTGGTTTGAATCAAGCTTCAGGTAGATGTACGTTTTCCAAAGAGGAGAAAAAAAAAAACAAACCAAAAACAAATACAATTTCTCTTCAATAGGAAGCCTGGATGAGGAGTCCATTGACGAAGTATTTAAATCTTCTCACACTGTTGACAAAGAAGAAGAACTCAAAGCACGAATAGACAAATTGGAACTTGATTTGGCAGACGAACGACATGAAAAAGAAAAAATTAAAGAAATTTCGAGAAAATCGGTATGGCAATTGGAAACACAAGTTAAACAGTTGCAAAGTGAGATTGGCCAACATCGAACATCCGACGACGTAAAAAAAGTACAAAGTACAATCAATGAAGAAAAGAAGATGATGACAATGAAAGTGAAAAGCAAGATCATAACAGCTCGACAGAAGTCGATCTGAGAGACGAAAGTACCTGGACAGAAGAGCGCATGGAATTTTATAAGAATGAAGAAAATTTAATGAAAAACGAATTATATCTTGGATGGAAAAAAAAAGCTGAGGCCTACAAAGAAGAATTGCAACGGCAAAAAACTCAAATGAGAGAACGTGAAAATTCTATTTTGCATTTGATTAAGTGGAAAGAAGAAGCTGAGCGTCTACATCACTTAGAAGAGTTTGTATTTTTTTTTTATCTTTTTGTTTCTTTACCAGCTTTTTGAATAGATATCTTTTCCTTTCACAGAGAGAATAATCAATACAAGGAACAATTGGACAAGTTAAACGAGCAATTGTCACAGTTCCAAAAGTCGCATGAAGGCAGAAAAATGAGGGCACAGTCCATATATCAGCTGCACTCTGATGTATCAAATACTTTAGAACAGTCTAAAATACACCATGAAGCAATCATTGAAAAGTACAAAGAAGATATACAGGCCTTACATACCAAATTGTCTGGATGTGAAAAAAAACTGGACGTTGTAAACCGAGAAAAACATGAATTACTGTCTCTTCTAACTAAATTGAGCGAACAAAAAAGCTTTGAGGAGCAAATGCGACATGAATTGTTGCAGGATAGAGATAGGCTCAAGAATCAACTGCATACAATGGAGGCGAACAAATTGTTGATCGTGAACACAACATCAGAAACTATCCAATCGCTTCGTGACAACGTCAAGCAACTTTCGTTAAAATTGAGACAATACCAAATTTTAAGCGGAGAAGCGCAATAATATGCATCCTTGTATCTTGTGATGAGTTTTTGTTTTGTTTGTTTCTTTTTTTTCTTTTGAATTTTTTCCCGTGGTGCTTGTGCTATGTACAGATCAATCACAAACTACAAAAAAGTACATTAGTGTTTTGTTAACAATGAAGCACCCTTTTTGTGTTCAAATTTTTTCTTAGCTGTCGACAATACATCTGTTAAATTTTTGAAAATGAACAATATTTTTGGGCAATCAAAAATTTGTATGTGCATTCATGTTATTTGAAAAATAAATATGTCAAAAATAAGCATATTATATTGATTTTCATTTATATCCAAATGAAATATTGCTTAATAACTTTTTTACTATTGTATTTCTTTTGAATTTCAAATATTGAATTTTGTTTTCTGACTGCTGCTTAGTGTATACAAATGGCGGTTATTTGAAAGTTGATGTCGTTAGTACAGGCTTTCATTTTTTCCCTTTTTTTTCAGTGTGGCCAATCTAACTCTTTTTCCTCAAATCACAAACTAAATTCAAACTCACGCTAATATAAATGACTTATTTCCACAGCCAAGAGCATTTCAAACAACAGGTGCTCAATTATTGTTTTACTTTGGCTACAAAACAAAAGTCAACAAACTACAAAATAGAGAAAAAGCAGTGACGAGCATAATGAACTTAAACCAGTACCTCCTGACGTTTCAAAGGCACGGCAAGTGGGAGACATTGAATCTCATTATCCCACTACACGTCCACCCACGGGGAGTGAAATACCCTTTTCTTTGGATCACAAAAGGATGCAATCACACAAACAAAATGGACATACAATAAAACATCGGATCAAAAATAAAATAACTGCCTCACGAGGAAGTAGAATACAAAATAGAGGCAAAAACGCCAACAACACCGGTGAATTTTAGCTAATAAATGAACCAAAAATTTCTTTTTGTCTATGTGTTTTTATTCCCCCTCTTGCACACGCATCGTCAGCTAATTTTCTTTGAAAATCTTGCATTTTCGATAAAAAAAA
>ASPP01023470.1:0-13205 GCA_000512085.1 Reticulomyxa filosa
AGCATGCAGACATAGATATATATGTGTATGTATATGTTCATAACCATTGTACAAATATGTCCAACATATCACGTAAATAAAATCCAAGGCATAGTGCATGACAGAAGGAGAGGGGGGGGGGGGGAAAAAAAAAAAGGTTATTCACAAATGCGGACAAAGAGTTTGGTAACGAACCTGACCTTCTCTTCAGTTTCTTGCTGAATTGAACTCTGACTAGAACGACGACTGCTTACTTCGTGATTAGTACGAGCTGGAGTAAATATTTTGGATGCTTTTTGTTTGAATTGTTGTTTTTTTTTTTATTGCTATTCATTTTATTATTGTTATTATCATTGTTATCATTATTATTGTTATTATTATTATTGTCATTGTCATTGTTGTCATTATTGTTATTATTGTCATTATTGTTATTATTGTTGCCATTATCGCTTTTTTTATTTTTATTTTTATTTTTGTGGAATTTTTGTAATGGTGTTTTCCACACTTGAGTTTGGACTTGTATCAAAGGAAAGAGCATTTCTTTTGAACCATCCGAAAATCTAGGCCGTAGCTGTCGTTGAGCTTCTTGATACAATGGGGCTACTATTTCGTGTTCTTTTAGATCTATAATATATATGTATATATATCATCACCAGTGACGGAAGGCAGAAATGATCAATGATACAAGAATGCGAGTGTGTCATATACGTATTATTGACCACTTTTTTTTTTTTTTGGAAGAGAAAGTGAAAAGGAGAAAGGGGGGGGGATGGTTCAACTCCAAAACTGACTCCAACGAGCCACTGCTTCCCAATTTTTTTTTCTAGATACAATCTGAATGAATCTCACTTTTAAATCCATGGAATGGCTACAACACAGCTCGGCAAAGTCTTCAGGCATTTTGCGCTGGATCATCCACCACAAAAAGTTTTCAATTTGTTTGTTTGTTAAATAGGCGAAATCATCCGAGCTAAGTCCCCATTGCTCGACCAACTTTATTGCTCTCTGCACATCTTTCCCCACTTTCACTACCTGTTCCACCGTCCACTCACACAAGGTATGGTGAGGGATTAGCGCTTTGCCGACTTTTTCATTTGCTTGGTTCTCATTGTCAGACATTATTTTGTAGTTACTCAGGTACCGATTTACCAAGTAGAAATTTCGGCATACGATAACTGGCATTAATATTTCTTTTGGCTTTCATTTTTTATTTTTTATTTTTTATTTTTATTATTATTATTTTTTTTTTTGTGATGTATTTTTATTGTATGGTACACTTTCTCTCCTCTTTTTTTTCCCTCCCACACCCCCCCCTCCCCCCTCCTTTCCTCTTCTTCTTTCTCTTTTACAAATGATTTGGAAATTACCGAAAAGTATGGGATGAGGCCAAAGCTAACGATGAACTCGACCCCAGAGGAAGGTTCTCCCTTCGCTAAATGCGCAGATATCTTTTGACAAGCCACTTTAATCAAATCTGGTGGCAATTGCAGCGAAAATGCTTGAAATAATGCTTGTATTTCTTTTGGGGTTAAAAAATTTCTGTACATATGGTGTTATTGTTTGTTTGTTTGTTTTTTTTTTTTCCCTTCTCTTTTCATGTCGTGTGTATGCTTTTTTTTTTTTTAATATTCCAAGTTTTCATTCTCTCTTCCTCACTATCGGAATGTAGTATACGTAAAATTGCTTAGCAAAACATAACAGGTCTTCCGTGAGAAGCCATGATCGGACAATATTTAATGCCTCCATTTCATGGGCTTTGGTAATCTCTGGCTTTGGTTGCAATTGCATGCTTTTCTTGTGTTCATTGGATGTCTCGTTAAAAGTGCTACGAGCTGCGATCAGACTTAATAAAATGTGTCGCAATGGTGATGGTGCACTTTGAGAGTTTGTTTGGAAGTTCATTGGAAACACACGCAAAATCAGGTCCACTGGACTTTTGCATCTTAAAAATGCATTTGGTAATGCTTGACGCAACCTTAAGTTCATTTTTTTGATGTGTGTATGTGTACATAGATATCATATCATATTTACAAGTTCCTCTTCTGTATATATGTATACGCATATTTATGCGCTGCTACAAATTACATTACAAAAATACACCATTTCATACCAATTCGGATTTGTAACGCGGGTTGTCTTTTGAAACACTGTGAACACTTCTTCGTTTTGTAATTGAGGTGCTTTTTCACACACAACAAACAGTTGTTTTTCAAGCGATTCTCCTTCCGGTTCTCTTCCCAATGGCCTCTTGAACCTTTCGCGCTTTTTCTCTTTATTACGCATATTATTTTCTTTTTTAGAAATATTAGAATCTGATTGATCTTGCATTGAGGATTCAATGATTGAGAAGGAAAAAAGAAGAAAAAAAAAACTTTGTTGGCTATTTTTAGTTCAACTATTTGAAGAATTTTGTTCCAATAAAAAGTGTTACAGTTTCTAAATTCATACACAGATATGTTGAATCCTTTAATTAGTACAATTCATTGTTTGTAGGTGATGTTAATTTTTGTGATAGTCTATGCAGAAGCGAAGTTGGTGACATTAGAGGAAAAAATACTGAAAAAAATCTGTAACAGCAAAAAAAGAGGGAAAGAAATCAAAGCAAAAAGAAACAGTGCAAACAAAATGACTTGGAAACATAGCACAAAAAGTCACCATCATAAAAAAGATACTCCCTCATTTAGTTCTTATGTAACACAACCATCATCGACTACTGACTGCTTGGACAAGAAAAAAAAAAAAAAAAAATTAGAAAAAAGCACATCCACACCAAAGATGGCCTGCTAAGTTTTTTTTTTCTCTCGAGTTATTTTCATTACTATTTTTCAAAAGTTTCTTAGGTGTACCTACAAAAAAAAGAGATCAAAGACAAGTTACAAAGGACTATCCCATATGTCTGACCGACTCAGACTGCGGTGGCGACGAGTATTTGACTTTGGGTTTTTTGGAACCGCCGTTGACATCACGTGCGGACTTGGAGCGACTGGAACTATTGGCTGGTGGTTTCGATGATACATTCTCGTCTCTGGATGTACTCTTGCCATTGGTGATACTACTTCTACTGCCATTGTTACTCTTACTATTATTATCGGTATCATTGTTGTCTTTCAAATCATCTTCCTCGTCATCCAAAACCTGAACTTGGGGGGTAGTTTCAACACCAGAGGATTCTTTTTTTGTTGTTCTTCTTGTTCGATTTGTTGCATGAGTTCCTTGAACTGTGGTGAATGTAAATCAATGGGTGCTTTGAAAGTGTATCCCCAAAAGTGCGTTTCGTCTGTGGTTTTGCTCGCACCAAATTCGGTTTTCTCTTTGATATCTTTTTGGTCACTCTCCAACGTCTCAAAGTTCCCATCAGTGTCGCTCTTCAAATGGGGAATGAAAGGAGGTCGAATTTCTTGCATTCGTGCAAAGTTCATCCTAATCGCGTGTATTTTGTGACATATATGTTGTGTGTGTGTGTGAGTACATAAGAAAACAAAGATTGAGACCAGGTAAAAAAAAAAAAAAAAAAAATTGGTCAACTTATGAGCCCTGAACCATTCATGATTACAGATTTCGTTAAATCCATATCTTCGTCGCTGGCTGCAAACCAAGTTTTTAATTAAATCTATACACGATGAAGACAGACCGATGTCGGTTGGGATTTTAAAGTGCTTGCGATAATGTACAATTTTTTTGCACGTGTTCAAAGCATCGTCGTCATAAAACGGAGGATATCCAACCACCGTTTCAAACATAATTACTCCCATCGACCACCAATCTACCATTTTGTCATACCCTTTGCGATGAAACACTTCCGGTGCTATATAATCGGGGGTCCCTTTGAGTATATTGCAAATATATATTTATATATATGTTTATGCATCCACACATACAAATAAATATAAATAAACCAACCAAATAAAATTGTGTACAAAGGACATCATCTCAAAATTTTGGATTTTTTTTTCGATTAAAAAAAAAAAGAAAAGGGGGAGATGTTTTTCAAGTTTGATTACCGACAGTGGAATACATCAATTTTTTATCTTTTCTACGTTCAGCAGCTTTATTTTTCCAATTGACATTCAAATCACTTGCTTTTTTGCCTTCTTCTTCATCGTCATTTTCATTTTCGTGGTCACTCGTTTCACCATTGCTTGAACTTTTATCCAAGTATTTGTCGACAAAAGCGTCAGTGGCTGTGTTGAAAGACTTCGCCAAGCCAAAGTCAGTCAGCTTTATATGGCCATTGCTTGCAATCAATATATTGTCGGGTTTCAAATCTCTGTCACACGTACATATATGTTTTTTTACCAAAAAAAAAAAAAATCAATCCTAGTTACATTTATATACACGCATAATAATAACAATAATAATAATAATAATAATTATTATTATTATTATTATTATCATTGTTATTTCCTTTTCTTACAAACCTATGAACAAATTCCAAGTCATGTACCGCATTAATAGCAAGGGTGACTTCGGCAATATAAAAAGCAGTTTGCGCTTCGGTGAGTGTGTCGTGCTTCATCAAAATGGCCATAAAGTCCCCACCTCCACAATACTCCATGACCAAGTACAGATACGTGTCGTCCTGAAATGAGTAGTATAGCTTCACCAAAAAGGGATTATCCACGGCCTTTTCCATCAAGTCTTTTTCCGCTAAAGAACATCAACATAGTGTGTATCACGTGTGTACATAGAAAGTACGGAATGGAAAAATGATGAGACTAGTAAGATATGTTTTATGTATGCGTGTGAACAAAGGGGGAGGGGAGGAGGGAACGAGGGAACGGGGGGACAATAATTGTGTTTGGTGTTGCTTACATTTAACACGGCCAGCCTGATGCCGGGCAATCATATCTTTTTTTCGCATTGTTTTCATTGCGTACACTTCCTTGTTATGCTTATTTCGCACAATTCGAACTTCCCCAAATCCTCCTTTTCCTATCACTTTTATTAACGAAAAATCCTTCAAACACACTTTGTGTCGCTCTTCGCGCAGTGCGCTCCTTTCGTTTTCCAAAAAATCGCCCAAAAATCTTTGCTTTTGTTTGTCATCTAGCTCACTCTCTTGCAATTTTTTGTTGATTTGAGAGAGTCGCACTTCTCGCTCACGCTGAAATGATATCCTCTTTTGTACTGTACTCTCTACTCGTTGCTTCATTTGAGCCACTTTTTCTAACGTGGCTTCACTTGGCGAACGATCATGTGTGCTGTTCTTTTGTGAGCTTCGAGCGGCCCTTTGTGCTCGTAATTCTGACATGTTTATTTGTTGACGACGCTATCTCCTTTTTTTTGCTAACTCGGTCTTTTCACTTTTCATTAAATTTACACAAAAATCTTTCGTACTCATCAACGACAATAATAATTTTTTGAATTCTTTATTTTCATTTGTTGTGACTCTTAAGATCTCCACACTAGCACTTTATCAGTTATGGCAACTTATTGTATATTTTTCAAAAAATCTTTTTTGAATTATTTTTGTTTTTTTTCATTGTGAAGATCTTTGCGTTCATTTCGTTCGAATTTTTTCGGTGCAATAAATTATATTTTTTGAAAAATTACTGTTACTTTCGAATAATTGTTTTTAAAACGTTTGGTATCTGTTTGTCGCTTTGGTTTTTTTTAGTCAACGGGACACCAGGTTTTATTTTGTTCCAAAAGGGAAAGGTTTGAATTATTCACAACTCTTTCGCACCATTTCAGTCAAAATATGCAGGCACCAGTATTGGTATTAAATGCTCAAACGGAGAGAGATCAAGGTCGTCGTGCTCAAATGGGCAATATAACAGCTGCGAAAGCAGTGGCCGATATTGTGCGCACAACCTTAGGACCTCGTTCAATGCTTAAAATGATATTAGACCCAATGGGAGGGAGTTAAATACAAACACAACAGTGTTGGCCTTTGAAACAATTTTTTGTATCTTGTTATTTGACAAATCGTCGACACACACCCCTCTTCATTTTTTTTTTTAATGTTTATTTTTATGTGAGTGCAGTCGTAATGACAAACGACGGAAATGCCATATTGCGTGAAATTGATGTGAATCATCCTGCGGCAAAATCGATGATAGAATTGGCTCGCACTCAAGATGAAGAAGTTGGAGATGGAACAACATCTGTCATTATTTTGGGTGTGTCACTTCTTCACTACAATCAGCAAACCAAAAAAAAAAAAAAGGGCTTTCGCTCTTTCGGAGAAAAAAATAAACGTGATAGGACAAAATGAAAAAAATACATAAAAACACATGGGACACATACATACGCACTCTCCTCTCTCTTTCTTTCTTTCTTTTTTTTTTGTTTCTCTTTATTTTGAATTTGGGGAATGGTTGTTTGCATGGGTCACAGCTGGTGAGATGTTGCAAGTGGCCGAAGAGTTTTTGGAACGCAAAATCCACCCTCGCGTGATTGTGACAGCTTACAATCGTGCATTGGTAGACAGTGAAGAGTACTTAAAGACAATGGCCCTGAAACTGGACACAACCAGCGAGGCAAATATCCTCAAAATTATTCGCAGCACAATTGGCACAAAGTTTGTCAGCAGATATGGAGATTTAATTTGCAAATTGGCGTACAAAGCGGTCAATACTGTTTTGGAAAATGATACTGACGTTAAAATTGACGAAAAGTTATGTTCTGCGTTTATTGTTGTATTTGATGAATGAAAGGGAGAGAAGGGCTGTGCTTTTTTTTTTTTTCCCCCCCCCCCCCTCCTCTCAATCATATCTCTTTCATTGACATTAACAAACAATTTCAAAACAAAACAAATTGTTATTAATTTTTTTTTTTTGTTGCTTTCAAATACAACAGAGACCCGAACTGGGAGCACAGCAATATAAACATTGATATCAAACGATTCATTCGTATTGAGAAAATCCCTGGTGGACTTATTGAAGAATCAGAAGTGTTGGATGGTATCCTGTTGAATAAAGATATCTTACACCCCAAGATGAAAAGACGAATTGAAAATCCAAGAATTATCTGGTTTGTTTTTATTTGTCTGTTTTTTTATATCTTTGTAATAAGGAATATGAGAGCGCTTTTTCGATGTTGTGGCTGCTTGGATAATTTGCGTCATTTGTACTTGCTTGGTACAGCCTCGACTGTCCATTGGAATACAACAAAGGCGAGAGTCACACGAACATTGAAATCACCAAAACAGGTGACTTTGAAGAATATTTGAAAATGGAAGAAGCGTATATTCAAACTATTTGTGATCAATTAGCAGCTTTGAAACCTGACATTATCGTTACTGAAAAAGGATGTGCAGGTCAGTTCAATTCCTTTTCTTTGTTGTTGTGTTTTTTCAAATAAAGCTTGATTGTATTTATTTTTTGGTGATCGACTGGACGAATGAGAAAAAGACTTAATGCATAAATCACATACAACACTACAGAATTGGCACAACACTTCTTGTTCCGAAAGGGTATCACAGTGTTACGACGCTTAAAGAAAACTGACAACGTTCGATTGGCACGTGCATGTGGAGCAATCATCGGCCACCGTGTAGAAATGTTAAAAGAAAGCGATGTTGGCACTGGATGTGGTTTGTTTGAAGTTCGAAGCATTGCCGACGATTATTATTCCTTTTTTGTAAAATGCAAGAATCCAAAGGCTTGCAGTGTGATCTTAAGAGGTGGAAGCAAGGATGTGTTGCAGGAAATGTGGCGCAATTTGGAAGATGCTATGGCTGTTACAAAAAATATATTGAAATGTCCCAAAATTCTTCCTGGTGGAGGAGCTACAGAAATGGCCTTGTCAACCTATTTATTGCAAAAATCATTGACTATTGAAGGTTCACAAGCTTATCCGTACAAAGCTGTCGCCAAAGCATTGGAAGTTGTACCAAGGCATGTGTCACTTCACCAAAAGAAATAAGGTAAAGAGCTAAAGAAGAAATATGTTTGTTTGACTTGTGCAACAGGACCTTGATTGCAAATTGCGGAGCTCAACCCATTCGAGTCTTAACGAACTTGCGTGCCAAACATGCCAATGTAAATGATCCCAACAGACAAATGTATGGAATCAACGGCGAAACAGGTACGATTGTGAGCATGCGAGACTATGGAGTGTGGGAACCTTTTGTCGTCAAAATTCAAACCATCAAAACTGCTATTGAAGCTAAGTTTTTTTAAAAAAAATTTTTGGCCTATTTTTAAATATGTTTTCTTTTGCATTTGCTTGAATAGTCAGCTTCCATGTTGCTGAGAATAGATGATGTTGTTTCTGGAATCAGAAATAAAGAAAAGCAATAATTTCGATGCAACCATTCTGCAATGGTGCTTTGAAAGAAGCAAACTTTTTTTTTTTGGAATGAATTTATGCCAGAAACATCAGCATTGTGTTGTTTCCAACCTTTCTTTTGTTCTTTTTTTTTTTGAGGCCAGAAAGCCAAAAGAAATACTTCTAAAAGACAGATTGAGACTATGTTGAAATGATGCGAAATCTGAACGTACAATTATGAAATTGGGTTTTTTATGGTTGTTCATTTTGTCAATGAAATGGTGGGGGTTTTACGTCACAGAGTCTGTTTTTATCAATTTAAGTGCTGCAGTTTGTCAGACAGTTATTTTTCAGTTCAAAGAATTCAATCAACAAAGGACAGAAATCGACTTTAAACTAACACGAACTAAAACATTTCGCATTGTTTTTTTCTTTGACATGTTGAAGACTATTTGTCCTTCCAAATGGATATGTATTTGCCAAACAGTATCAAGAATTAGTTTTCATCACTCCAACCAATTGTTCAATACCTGCTACAGATTCAAACAATTCACGAGTTTCGCCTAACAAATCAGGAGCTAAAATTAATACACTTTCAGGAGTCATATGTGCAATAAATTCCAATCGACACTGATCACGGTTTTTGTCACTCTGTTCAATGTAAAACCCTGAAGGGAGTATATATGCATTTTGCAACTCTTTGGCGTCGGCATATGCTTCTGACTCTTGATCATTTCCCTCAATTTGTTTTTTCCCATCCCATCTGTTTTGTTGCCACATCAAATAACATAAAAACCATTTTTATGATTTTTTATTGTATCTTATCATTACTTTTTTTTGACAGAAATCGCATTAACTCAGGAATCAAGGACTCAAAATTAGAAACAGACGCAAACACGACTTTATAAATCCCTTTTTCTTCGTTGGGTTTCAAATATCGCAGTACTACAAAATGTCGAAATTTGTATGGCGAATTGAAGGATTTGTATGTTTCTTGATAGATAATATGCTGGTCGTCTAACTTGGCCAGTGGTTTCCAATCAATAACTTTGCGATTCCATCCTTGCACTACCCCATCTTTATTTCGAACATAGCCCAACACTAAGAAATTGTATACATCTTTTGCACTATGATTTAAGGTAACGCAAATGCGTACTTTCCAAGATTTGGGAGATTGAATGGGCACAAAAATATCGGAAATGCTGCTTTTTTTTGGAGAAGTAGTTTCGTTTCCATTTTCAGTGAGCAAAATGCTTGTGTCCCCAGTATCACTTCGATTCAATGTTTTTTTTTATTGTTGACCTCACTCACATTTTTCACTTGCGAGCCAACTTTATGATCACTTAATTTTTTATTTGACAAAGACGAGCTCAAATTGGAGACAGCAACATTATCATTAGCTTTTGTCTCATGGGCATCCCCATCAACAGTAGAGAGTCCTTGCTTATAAAAGACAGTTAGTCCATATTGAGAAGACAGAGAGTTTCCAAGCACGCTACCATTCAATGTCTGATAATTGTGAGTTGATTCTTTGTACAGATGGTCGAATTGTTCCTCAATGGATTCACTGATTTTAAAATAGGAGCTATAGTCTTGGCAATTATAACTCCACTCGTTTGTTTCTTCACTCATCGATGGAGCTTATTGTGTGTACAATTGATATTCATAACATTAATTTTTTTTAAGAAAAAATAAAATAAAATAAAAGGGTAGACACAATTATATATGTATGTATGAATATACATATATGTGTACATATACACATATGTTGCATATGCATCATATGCAACATACCTAATCCTCCAGTACTTCCTCTTCGAGTCATTGTGAGCACATTGCTGACCCCCAATTGCCTTCCCATGGGCTGTTCTCTGTCTTCGGTGTTGCCATTCGAATATTTTTGCATGATGGTGGTGTAATAGTCTTTACGTCCCAAGCTATTGCTCTGTTGCTTCAACTGACACCACTTGAAGAAGTGAGAAATGGTACTGTGATCGCAAATATATTCGTTAATGTTCAATTGCGGCAAAAATTCGTACAACAGTTTGGCAGTCATAAAGCTGTGTTCATGAGAGTTTTCTTGCATATGTCGATGCAATTCCATCATCGCATAATATTTCGGATTCAATGTCAGAAATATGTCCATACAATTCCTCGCGTCTTTGTTTCGTTCGATATCGAGCAGCTTTGCAAGCAAGGCCATTGCATTTCTGGATACCACGCGATTGTTTCCAGTGAAGCGACAGGACGAAATCAGCCCCACCTTGTACGGTTGCACTCCTTGACTGGCATTCATATCATGTGCTGCGTCGATTCCACTCGACGCAGCCATCGACGACGACGAGGCCGACGGAGATACTGTCGGATCTCCAACAAACAATCGGTGAATATAATCGGGATGAAGACGAGGGAACCCACTGAAATACCACTTCTCAAACTCGCGTAGCGCTTTTGCGCCGTAGGAATTTCGATTTTGGACCGTTAGCTTACGCAGCAAATCGTATACGTGCTTGACTTCACTTGGCATTGCATTCGCGCTTGAATCCTTATCCTTGCTTTCCAAAGGATGGGTATTCACTGGCTTTGGTCCGATTTGGGTCCAAATGATTTCCTGCAGCGCTTCAGGAACACCTAAAAATGTCATCAACAGTGACGGCTTTTCGAATAATATGTTTTGCTGCAATAAATGCTGTAAGTAAGTTTGAAACTCTTGTCGTCGCTTCTCGACCACATCTCGCCGTGTCGAACCAAACACTTTCTTTTCTGGAAATTGAGGCATTTTAAAATTCTTGTTTCGATACTCTGATGAACTTGCCAACTTTGTTAACTGATTGGCAACCACAACAAACTCATTTTTTTTTTTTGTCGTTCAACAACCACGGACACAAAGCATACAAACCTTTTGATGCAACTCCTCAAACTCAGTGTAGCGTTTGTAGAGTAGCCATGGCATTCCTGCCACTGATGATTTCACTTCAAGTTCATATACCTTTTTTAAAAGTGTTAACTTTTTGTTACATGTTATTACATATAAATGACTCATTTAAGATACTTGATTACCGTGAATTGCTTTTTCGCACTTTTCACAGTATTTGCACAGTTCACTGTTACATTGAGTAAATCTGTCATGTTTGGAATTGATTATTTTTATAAAGGGGCTTCGCTACGAAGAAAAAAAATATAGTTTTCAACAATTCAATGTTTTTGCAAAAATAGTCTTTAGTGTAAAAATAGTTTTAGTGTGTGCCAATATTTTGTAAAGAAAATCTCGATATTGTTGTTTTTCAATCAATACAATTATGCCTGCAGAACTTAGTTACGCTTGGCAAGTGTAGCAATCTAACTGTAAGCTGTTTTATGACAATTTAAACAAAAGAATAGTCCCTACATGTTGTCGGCCAATTTTTATTAGTACCTTAATCTCCGTATCATGCATACGCATCATTCCGTCATATTTAAATTATGAATGATATTTGTACTAATTCCAGGCTATTGCAATTTTTTGTTGATTTGTTAGGAGATGGTGCAAGTATATTCGTCAAAAATCAAATAAAATTAGTTCTATGAAAAGTCTAAACTTTCAGGCAAAGAAAATAACGAGTAAATCTACAAATCAAATCTCAAATGTCAGCTTTGCCATAGATAGCCATAGTGATGTTGATAGAGATGTGATGGAGCTGTATGAATGGTCTCAAAAAACAACCCATTCAACATCCAATTGATGGAACAAATGTGATTTGTAATGGTATTTACAATGCCTCTATTGAAGTGTTAACGAAAGGCACCAAAATGAGAACCAAAAATTTCAACAGTGACAAAGAAGGTGCTTCGGACGTTGCACAATTGGAATTATTGTCAAGGGACGGTACGCTGTGGTCATATATAAAAAGTGGGAACTTGTCCAAGGTTCAAGAAATTGTTCAAACTGACGAAAATGAGCTAGATCCAAATGAAAGAGGTACATTTGGTGAAACTATTTTGCACATTGCCTTATTGTTCCGACAAAATGAAATTGCTAAATTCTTGGTGACAAGTTTTCCAGAGACAATTGACGCATCTTACACCCACGAAATGTATCAAGGAGAAAACGCATTGCACATTGCAATCGTTAACAGAGACTATGGTATGCGAATATTTTAAACTGCTCTTTTAAAATTTTCAATATCAAAAAAAAAAAAAAGAACATATAATTTTTCTTTAAATAATTATCCTTGCACTTTATGTTTGCACATTGAAAGACATGGTAGAATATTTACTCCAGCATGGCGCTGACCCCAATATTGGTCGTGTCACTGGAAAATTTTTTCGATCAGAAACAGGAACAGTGTATTATGGGGAGCATTGCCTTGCATTTGCAGTTTGCACGAGGCAGCGTGCAATGATTGAACTGTTGTTTGAATACGGTGCAAAAGTAGACTGCAGCGATAGCAGTGGGAACACATTATTTCACCATGCCGTTCGCGTGAACGACGGGTTTATTTTCGATTGCATTTTATCATTGTACCAAACACAATTTCCAACGTTTACTATTATGTCATTAAGTCAACTACAAAACTATCAAGGATTTAGCAGTTTGCAATACGCAGCCCATCTAGGACATGAAGAGATATTCAACTACATGTTAGAAAAGATGAAAATAGTGGGTTGGCAGTGGGGAGATATCAGCTTTTGCGCCTACCCAATCAATGAAATTGACACGCATGGAGACAATCCTCACAGCGTGCTGGAGACAATTATTACGGAACAACGGAGTTGTTTTATGTTCAATGAAGTCATTTACGAAGTTTTGCATGAAAAGTGAAGCACCTACGGAAAATACTTTTTTTTTATTTGGTTTTTATTGCACTTTTTATATTGCATTGTCATTTCAGTCACATTTTTGCAATTTCCGTTCCAACAATTTTTTGACAAGTTATTTATCAAACTCCCTGTTTTCCCTGTTGTTGTACTCCGAACTCAAGCTGTCCCTCTGTTTTTATTAAGTTTGGAGTCAACAAACCAAAAAAAAAAAA
>ASPP01023485.1:0-12098 GCA_000512085.1 Reticulomyxa filosa
GACAAGGGTTTGTCGCGTTTAAAATATCTCCCTTGTTGAATAGACGTGGACATGATTTTTTTCACACGGAAAACTTTGACTCTTTTCAGAAAAAACTTTGCAGAAGTGCAAAAACTGAGGATAAAAAACAAAAAAGGAAAACACGCTTGTTTATATTGTACGCAAGATAAAGAAAAAAAATTGACTGTAGTTAGGAGGTAGCCTTACAAAAAACTTGAACTTGGTCATCCGAAAAGCTCAAAAGATGTCCTCTCGTCCTCCATCAAAGAAGCGTTTTGCTAAACCTAGAACAAACGAAAAGTCGGGCAATGTGACTCGACAGAAAAGAAAGGGAGATGCAAGATTTGAAGAGGTGTTTACAAACCCAGCATTTCGACCTTTTCCAAAAAAGCAAAAAGCGCCAGACAAAATCAAAGCAGATGAGCGATTTACAGAAATGTTTACCAACCCTGCCTTTCAAGCCAGCTGTTGAGTGTGTGCGAAAAGAGGCAAGAAAAGTCCAATGAATATGTGTTGATATGCACATTGAGGGAATAATATACGAAACAAAATCCATTAGACAGAATCGATCGCTATGGCCACGAGGTTGCCGATGACCACGACACAGAGTTGAAGCGATTTTACGAAATGAATAACGACAACAATAAGGAACAAGGTGAAGAAGTTGAAAACTCGAAATTGAATTTAAAATCGAAATCAAAATCGAAATCAGAATCAAAATCAAAAGCAAAGCCAAAAGGGCAAAAAGATAACAATAATGACAAAAAAAGAACATTGACTCCAGCACAACAAGAGATACTCGATGAAATGCACAAAGACGGCAAAGAAATAGGCTCCGACGACGAATTTTGGAACTTTTGGGACAAGAAAGAGAAGGACAAGGAAAAGGCGGACGACGGAGATGAAGAAGCGAGCAGCGAAAATGCGGACATGGACCCTCTGACGGAAGAGCGGCCTTCTGGACAAATGTTCGATTACGACGCCGAAACGACGAGCTCGAGTGAGAACGACGATGGAAAAGGCGACGAATACACTCCTTACGAAATCGGCGAAGACATGCGCAATATATTGGATTGGAGCGACAAAGGCCAAAGTTCAAAGACACGCGAATCAGATCCCACGCGCCGATTAGCCATTGTCAATTTGGACTGGGAAAATGTCCGCGCCGTCGACCTGTTCATGATCTTTCGCTCGTTCCTTCCCGTCGATGGCACTATCGTGTCTGTTAGTATCCATCCCAGTGAATACGGATATGCGCAGATGGTCAAAGTTGCGCTTTTTTTTTTTTTTAAAAAAAAAAAATTGCTTTTTATGTATGCAATGCATGTGCGCTTGGCTTTATTATAACTGTTAGGAGGAAAAGTTTGGACCCGACCCCGAGTTGTGGCTCGAAAGAAAAAACCCAACAGAAAATGGACAAAGTGAAAGTCAGAAGGAAGATAACGACGACAAATCCGAGGACGCCAATGGCGATGCGGAACACAATAGTGACAAAGAGGCGTCGCCCGAAATGGTGAAAATGCAACAAGAAATGGCCGAGTTGGAAGAGGTCGAAACACGATTGAACGAGTTGCAAAACAGCAAAATGGGGGATGTTTTGGCCGATGAAAAAAGAGACGCCTATGACAAACAGGCTTTACGAAAATATGAATTGCAAAGACTCAGATATTATTATGCGGTATGTTCGAATCCCAACATAAAAGCACCCACTTTAAAAAAAAAAAATTGTGTTTTGCTTGGGGAAAAAAAGGTGGCCGAATTTGACAGCAAAGAGACAGCTGATCACATATACCAAGAATGCGATGGCCGAGAGTTCCGATTCACAGCCAATTTATTGGACTTGAGGTTCGTTGCTGAAGATTTCGTCCCGCCATGTAATCGAGTTTTGTTCATACACACATAATTGAAATGGAGGACGCCGTTTTGTTTTTCAGACATAACTTGTCAATCCATCGCGAGACTCTTTGTTTGGATAAATACATATACATATACATATATGTATATGTATATGTATATGTATATATGTGTAGACAATTCGATCGACACTTGTACGGAAGCTCCTGAAAAATACACACCGGCAAGCGATCGGGCTACAAAGTGCTTAGGGTCCACTTTTGTTGATTTGACATGGGACAAAACGGATCCAAACCGAGTCGAAATCGCAAAAAAGGCGTTTACAAGCGATGAGCTCTTGAAAATGGATTTGGATGCTTATTTAGAAACAGATGGAGATATCACCGACGCTGGGCTCGAAACGGATTTCCCAGTGACGGAATATGACACAGATACGCCAGACAAAAAAGTCAAAGTGAAACGACGCGCTCGTGCACGTTATCAAGATATATTGAGTGAATTAAAAGAAAAAATTGAAACCGTCAAAGGTATTACAGACGATGAACAGTCGGAAGCGAATGAAAATGAAGACGCACAAGAAGGAGACGAAGAAGAAGAAGGGAAAAAAAGCTCTGGTGATACAAGCGTCCCAGAAGAAGTGGCAAAATTAGATGAATGGATTGCAAAACAGAAAGACTACAAACAAAAAGAGATGATGACAATACATGAAAAGAATCCAAACAAAAAAAGATCACTCTCTGAAATGCAAGAAGATGGAGATGAAGACGAAGACGAAGACAAAGATGAAAATGAAGATGATGAAAATGTAGAAAACGATAAAAATGCGGAAGACGACGAAATCGTATCTGTGATGACGTTATCTGATGAATGCGATGATTTAGATCACTACAAAGATGAAGATGACTCCGAACCTTTGATCTCAGATGACGAACTACCACCTGAAGTGACCAAAGACCCTTATTTCCAAGAGGAAAGCGATCAAGAACAAAAGGATTCACATCCACGAAAGCGTAGAAAATTGAACAAAGACAAAACTGAAGAGGAAGATACGGAAAAAGCAAAGAGAGAAATGCGAGCAAAGTTGGAAATGCTCATGATGGACAATCAAAAAGATCCTGAAGATCTGGAATATGACACCAAGGAATTGGAAGAAAAATTCAACAGTTTAGAAAATAGTGTTCACTTGGCCAAAATTAATAAATTATACTCGCAAATTATTCAAATAATACAGGCCGCTTGAAGAAAGATTGGAGGCTACGCAAAATGATTAAAAAAGCAGTCAAGCGAAAAGTTGAAGAAATGGATAACTTTGAATATGATGACAAAGACAACCGCTTTGGGGCACTGTATGAAGATCCAGACTTTGCTCTAGATCCCACTAATCCAAACTTTCGTCGCACTCGAACCATGGATACAATTTTGGAAAAAACACGAGAAAAGCGTGGAGAAAATCTTCGTTTACGTGAGAAAGCAGGCAAACCAGAAGACCAAGATACAGATAAATTGATACAAACCCTTAAAGAAAAAACAGAACCCTTGTCAGTACTGGAAGACGGAAATTCTAAAAGGGAGAAGATTTCTGAAGAGCTAAAAAACAAAGGTTTAGTACACTTTCAATAATCAATTTGAAAGAGGAAGGGGAGGGTAATATTGTTTTATTCTGAATGATTGAATTTAAAAATAACTTATTGTGCCATGTATGGTACTCTGTCTGTGCTTTCTTAAATTCTGTTCTCTCATAGTCGATTATTTGCAATAAAAATATATAAATTTTTTGCATGCGGTGGGATTTGAACAAAATAGTAAAATTTTGAATTGAATTTTGTTTCCAAGAAAATAAGATCAGAAATATTGAAATTCATTCCAAAAAAAAGCATGTTTGCGCGAAACATAAAAAAGACACAACAAAAACTCCAATACCCAAAATTAAAAAACGTTGCTCACTTTAGTTTTATCAGATCTATTAATTAATTGCACGCCACAAATCTCCAAGGAGCCCACCACTGCTGGTTGGGAATGCTCTTGCAAAAACCAAGGAAATAATGGCCATCAATTTCATCACAATGTTCAATGAAGGACCACTGGTGTCCTGTAAAAATGTTTGTGTTATAGTTGTATAAAAAAATTGTAACAAAGGACATACAAAAACCAAACTTTTAAAGGATCACCAACAGTGTCTCCAACCACAGCTGCTTTGTGAGCCTCCGATCCTTTGCCGCCCAATTCACCCAATCCCTTTTCAATGTATTTCTTTGCATTGTCCCACGCTCCACCCGTGTTGGATGCTGACACGGCCATTTGGACACCTGAAACAAGTGCTCCTGCCAACACTCCAGCCAGAGCTTGCACTCCGAAGAAAAATCCAACAATCAAAGGAGTAAGCAAAATCAAAGCACCTGGAGCAAACATTTCCTTCAAAGATGCATCGGTTGAAATACGAACACACTGTTCATAATCAGGATCAGATGTTCCTTCCATGATTCCAGGATTTTCATGGAATTGACGACGTACCTCTTGTACCATGGCAAATGCAGCTTTACCGACTGATTTCATGGTCATGGCACTGAACCAGTATGGGATCATAGCCCCAACTAATAATCCAGCAAATGGAAAAGCTTGCAAAATATCCACACTTGGTAAAGCGTGTTTGTTTCTGTTTTGAATGACGGTGACAAAACCGCTGAACAGAGCCAATGACACGAAAGATGCACTTCCAATGGCAAAGCCTTTGCCAATAGCGGCAGTGGTGTTGCCTGCTGCATCTAATGAATCAGTCAATTCTCGTGTTTCTTTACCCATATTGCACATTTCAGCAATACCTCCAGCATTATCACTGATAGGACCAAAGGCATCGATAGTCAAACCAATTGACAGTGTTGATAATATTCCCAATGCTGCCATTGATATGCCGTAATAGCCAGCCAATTCATGCGACAAAAACGCAGCAAATGCCAAAGCCAAGACAGGGATGATTGCCGATTTGTATCCCTTAAAACCAAATTATCCCCAAACAAAGTCTTTTAAAAATTTGGTTGTTAATAAAGTTTTTGACAAACGGAGGATACTAGACATACCAAAGCTAAACCCATGATAATATTAGTTGCTGCACCAGTTCTGCAAGCCTCTGCTACCTCATGTACAGGCGCATTTTGGTTTGAGGTGAAGTATTCAGTAATGTACCCTATGGCAAGACCTGCCCACAATCCCGAGGCTAGGCATATGAAAACGGACCAATTGTGTGCTTTTTTGCCTTTGACATAGTTAAGATCATTGTTTGTAACATATCGACCCTCGTAAATTGGGTCCGAAGGTAAACACAGATAGCACAATCCCAATAACGTTGGTGTCATTAAAATAGTGGATACCAATAATTGTTGCTATTTTTGCACGTACAAATTTCTTTCTGTTATCAAAATAAATTTTTTTTAAAAAAAATTAACTTTCAAAGTGGATTCAATTTTTTCAGCTTTATCTGCAGGAAAGATATGAGTCGCCAAAAAGGAAGTTAAGAAACACACTAAAATACCGACAGCTGAAACCACTAAAGGAAACGAAACGTAGCCCCAATCTTGCCAGATATAAGATACAGAAACCAATGTTCCGTTTACGTCATCTTGAACTTGATTTGTTTGAGATGCAATAACCAATGCGGCGCATGAAGCTTCTGCAAAACTTCCGAACAAGTCTATTCATTTTGACAGCAAAAAGTTTCATTTTGTCTTCACACGCTTCAAATAAACAAGTTGTTACCTGCTCCCATTCCGGCAATGTCACCGACATTGTCACCGACGTTATCAGCAACCACAGCTACAATTTTTTAAAAATTAATTATTTCAACAAGACAGCTGAAAAAATTTTACGACAAAAAAACCTGGATTTCTTGGGTCATCTTCAGGGATGCCTTTTTCTACTTTGCCTACCAAATCTGCACCGACATCAGCTGCTTTGGTGTAAATACCACCACCCACTCGTCCAAACAAAGCAATAAATGAGCCACCCAAACCGTAGCCAGCAATGGCTTCAAACATTGCGCTTGTTTTGCCTCCATTTGAAAATGCATCACTGTAATAGGAGTATTGATAAATGATGCACAAAATGTATAAGTTGAAGAGTCCAAATCCACACAAACAAAATCCCTATTGCATCAATCAAACAATCATGGATAAGTTTCCGTGTTTAAAGAGAGGCCTAATTACAAAGAGCACAAACCATGACAATTGCTGCTTTGACACTTGTTTTAAATCCTTCACTCAACGATTCTTGGCATTTGACTCTATTGTACCAAATCCATCGCTTACATTACCAATCAGGGATTGAGGATTGAGGTAGAGGATAAGGAGAAAAAAATGTAGTAAAAAAAAAAACGTACGCTGTTCTAGCATTTGCAAAGACGCCAATTTTCATTCCAACGTAGCCGGACAAGACTATTTTGATTTGCATGTTTTGATTAATTGAATACAAGAGAGGTCAAGAAAAATAAAAAACAAAATACTTGATGTTGCAGCACCAACAATAAAGGCAATAACAGTGAATGCTGCATCACTCCAGTCATCCACAGCTCCTAATAATATCAAAATCACGAGCGAGAATATTCCCACAAATATTGAAACAAAGCGATATTCTTCATGTAAAAATGCGTGGGCTCCTTTGTTTATTGCATTATACACTTGCCTATTTTATCACAAACAATTTTTACACCACGGGATTTCGTCTTTTAAAGGACCTTGTGTAAAAAATTGATCCTTTACAAAATGAGTTCTTTTTTTTTGGGTGAAACACACCAAATTTTTTTTGCTTGGGTACTATCTCCATCTGAATTTATCAATCCTGCAGATGCGCTGTCCTTTCTGTTTTAACAAAAAAAGACGAAACAATGCAAATTGGCTGTTTTTGTTTTTGCGACTTTTCGCATTCGCGTCTCCTTTGTTTTCAAAGATGATTGAAACCGAAATGATTTCTTGGTACAAAGTTTAACTGTCGTTGAGGATCTATCTCGACACGGGCAGTTTGGAGATAATAAATGAAAGAGAACACCCAGGCCAATACTGGGGCAAACACACACAAAATTGCGGTCAAACTCCCATTTCGAATGAATTCGCTTGGCCTGTTTTTATTTTAATGTTCACAATTTTGAAACTGACAAGAACATGAGCTCTCTCAAATTGACTTAACATTTGAAAGGGTGATAGGCAGTGCCAATTATTGAACAGCTAAAATGAACAACTAATAGATATAATCGGGTCGAACGTGGGGATTTTCGTAGAAATTTCCAGGAGTTTGAGCAAGTGCTTTCTTTACGGACGGTTGTTTTTTTGCTGTCGAAAAAAATGTTGATATTGAAATATAAATTAACAAATTTCCAAAAAATTACAGTAAAATTTAATGAAAATACAAGGTTTATGTATTTTTAATTGAATCTTCTACATGCTACGTCTGATTTGTGCCACCAACACGAGAAATAAAACTGTAGGAACAGTGAGTGCAGCAAAGTGTAATACGAAGGAATTTTGCTCTGAAACGAATTAATTAACTAAAGAGAGGCCACAGAAGACAACAACAAAAATAAGAAGAAGTGCTGTTTGTTGAGGAGTTTGGCCCACTGGAGGTTTCACAGTTCCTTGCCCAACAAAATTAAGCAAAAAAATTAAACAAGAATATTTGTTTCTAGTTAAATTATAATTGTTTTTTTCCACGAATATCTGGTATATTTAAACTGTAATCCGCAATATTTGTCAACAAGTAAAACAAATGCGAAAATGAATTATTATGAAAAGACGGACGATAAGCAAGTGCCACGTTTTGAAGGGGTCACAAACCTTGCGGGCACTAATAATTTTAAGAGGATGAGCAATGAAGACGAGCATATTGATAATTGTAACTTGTAGTATCTTGTCGCACTTTTGTTTTTTTCTGGTGGATGGACAGCAAAGTATGTTTGTTTTGTGCAATGATATGTTGACGGAAAGTGCTGCAAGAGAAAACGCAATGTTGAACACAATAGATACATCGACGACAACGACGACGAAAGCAGCAGGCCAAACGTCATATTGCGTATCTCCCTTAGTTTTTTCAAAATATCAGCCTAATCCAATTTCGGATTCAGAAAGTTGTGTGATCAAAAGCAAAAGTCGTTTTATGAAAGTTTTTTTTCCTTGGAAAGGAAGATGATAAATTGTATGATACACGAGCAACAAACACGCAATAAAACAAAGGTGGGAGTAGTGAAATTTCGCTAAAAGACTGTGGGCTGAAATGTGAAAAAGGAGCAATGGTGTATGGTCTTACAAATGAGGAGCAAAGATTGGTGGATGGATTTAAAATTGGTGGAACTGTTGGCATAGTTGTCGTGTTGCTGTTTTTGCTGATCAATCAAATGTTCGATCAAGCACAGTCGCACGAATCGTTCTGGTCGAAGCCGTTGATCTACCATATACCCTATTTTATTTCCGCTTCTGTCTTTCTCGTGTTACGTTGTGTATTTCAATGTTCTATTTCAATGTGTTGCATCGAAACATATGACCTGTTGCACTTGTTGCTCGCGTTATAGTGTGCTGTTGATGACACTCGGAGAAGTTACAGGCAAGGCTGCCATCGTTTGTAACAAAGACGATAACTCATTTTCATGTTAAGAAAAAAGAGGCAAGCAAAGTGATAACACGACAACAATAAAAAAAAATGCACAATATAGTTTGGAATCCAGGAATTGGCAAAAATGCAGGGTGTACAGCACATGCCTTCTTTTTTTATGGCGCGTTGATGACATATTATTGGTACACCGTGTTATTGGGATTCGCAATATTTCGCCAGTTTTACAACCCTTTGAACCCGTTTTGGAATATTCCCAAATGGGTGTGGCATGGTAGTGTCTTTGTTATCGTGTTGACATTGGAGATCGCCGGACTGTCAACACACTCCATTGATGGCATTTGGCCAATGGGCGTGTGTTTGCCAGGTTTGATTTTATTTATTTATTTATTTGTTTGTGTTTTGATAGTTTTGTGAAACATCCATTGTTGTCTCCTTCGACAAAACACAGGTCCTTCAGATAGTTCGATGCTAATGGCGTTCATGGTGCTTCCAACGACAATTGGAACATTCCTTCTTTTCGTGCTTCTTGTGGGCTGCTTGTATTTGATGAATCAGAACATCAAAAATCAAAAGCGAGTCACCAATGCCGGCATAACTGCGCAAGTCGAAGACTTGGCAAGGCGTATGGTGTGGTATACTATTGGCGTGTTGTTGACAATGCTGCTGCTAACAATTACCTCGTGGGTGTTTTGGACCAAACACTCTGCTTTGCGCACTTCAATGAATGAACAAATTCAATGCCAACTGACCAATCAATATTTGACAGAACAATTCGGCACCGCCTATCAATCCCAACCATGCACACGCTCCGAGTCCTTGCATCCGTTTTGGTTCATTTCCTGGGTCATCTCTTGTGCTTCTGCCGTCTCGGCACAGCTTGCTCTTTCCTGTCACTCAAAAAATCGAACACGATTGCGAACTGTCACTCAAAGATTACTCATTCACAACAAATCTCTTGGATCCTCTCGTCAGTACACTTTCTTTTAATTCTCATTTTTTTTTAGCAACTGCCCCTATTCACTGTTTGTTTGATTGTTTGTAGAAAATATTGTCGTCAAAGACGACGCACAAATTAACACATCAAATTCCAGCACTCCGCCCCAAATCGAAATAAATAAAGTGAACACGCAATCCCAAAACGAAAGCAATAAGGCAGAACAAGGCTCCGAACAAACCAAAACTGATGGTATCTCTCTAGGCACTCAAACATCTGACACGCAAGCCATTTCTCAAAGCAGCTCAGATAATTGATTAGCTATTCTTGCCTGTGAACAATTACGCAGCAAAATAAACTCTTGGATTTGCAAAACCATTTTCCTGAAATTTTTTTTGTGAGCACAATTGATTGATTTGGAGTTGTTTTTTTTGCCTTGTTGTGGAGGTATGTCTTCGATGCTCATCTTGTACAATATGTCATACAATTACAAACGACAATGCATGTATCATAACACTAAACTAAAAACATTTTCGCAATTACACATTATTTTCATAAATTAAAGATATGTTGAAACGATATTAAGAAAGTAATTTTTATCAAAAAGAATTTGAAAGATATAGAAATTATTAAAAGAAAGTGACAAATGAAAATCAAATATCAACAAATTCAAGCACAACAAATTTTGTCGAACAAATTGGATAAAAAATCAATCGAATAAGTATAACGAAAAATTACATATTAACACAAAACAACAATTAAAACAAACTAACTAGAACTGAATTGATTCGACAGTTGATGAACTTACTTTAGTTATATAATTGTCAAATATACTAACACGTTCAATTAACAATTTTCTGATCAAGAAGAAACAAGATATATTGAATAAGAATAATTAACTAGTTTAGCATATTCTAAAATAATATCGATTTATATTTGAAAGCAATACTGCAAGAAGTTTAATTATATTTATATAATATGTAAATGCATTATGTTTAAACAAGTAGATAAATAGAACAAAAAATTATTATATAAATACAAATATATTATAATATTGACAAAATAAATAATAATTGTTATTTGAAATCAATTTTAGCGTTATTAAAAAAATAAATTGTACATAAATATATAATAATACTAAATATGATAAAAGAATTATATTAAAATGTTAAATAAATATAGTATATATAATGATCTTTTTATGTAGCTGTCATTATGACAAATATATATATACATCAATGAAATGCAATTGACTTAAGCAACAACTTGGAGTATTTTTACGCAATAAATACAAATTTGAAATTTAATTATAACTAGATAGAATCACCACAAGAAACAAACTTTTTATAATAAAATAAATAAAATTTGCATTTGAAAAATGTATTAGTTTTGTTGAAAATGAATATCTGTTTAATCTTAATAATTATATTGCGACATCCAAGAAATATAATGATTCTAAAATTTATAATTGTACGATTCGTTGTTTGGATTAGTATTATGTCTTAATAAATATATAGGAGTAGCAAGTGATGTATCAGCTTTACCTTTTGAAGCGTTGCGAGTGAATGCATATCATGTAATATGTATTTATATTTTTAATAAAAATAAAAAATATTTGTAAATGGTACAAATAACGTGAAAATATTATGCAACGGAGAACATTTATGTGATTTTCTGACCTTATCAGTAAAAAAAGCAGAATATTTAACAGTAATGATAAATAATGGGAATACAGTAGATATATCGATATTGCAATGAATTTTGGACAATAAATATTAATAACACTCAAAACGCATCCTTAAAATGCAATGATGCCAGAGTATATTATTCTATTTCTCTTATTATGATCCATTTTAATTATTGATATAATATGACCTTCCTGTTTCACTGTATAAATTTCAGAATTGTTGATCGTTGATCTTTTTGTTCTCCGAAACAATCACTTGGGAGATTCTTCTTGCAAAATACGCATCGATATCGACTTAGACTATTCTTGTGTCAACACTTTAATGCTGCATGTTTTTTTTTTCTTGGGCATTCTTTTGCAATGTGGTTCAATTTGAAGCAATTTTGACATTGCGTGAAATAGGACTTGGGTCTTGATTTGTCTTTGTCGAGTAAAAAAAATATCGTGGCATTGTATGTCTTGGGATATCAATCCCTTCGCAAATTTAATGTCTATTCCATTACCATGTAAAAAGAGGATTTAATCAATGATTACTCAGGAATGCTGCTGATCTATGTTGTTGAATCACATCTGGTTGCAATTGATGAGCTTTTTTGCGAGCATTATTTGTAACAAGATCCACTCAATCAATAATTGGCAATTTATAAATTCAGAATCCCATTTGTTAAATATCGAATTAATCACGAACTTGCAATCAGTGAGAATAATCACTCTTCCACAATGTGATCTATAATGATTACTAACATATTCAAATGCAAGTCTCATTGCTTCGATCTATGATCCAATGTTTGTTGGACAAAATACCCAACATGGAATTGGTTCAAGCATCCGATCTAATGGTAGGGCGGACATGTTAAATACACTTCCGAACATGTCTGACACTAGTGAACTATCAAATGCCGGTATGCATGGTGGCATGGATATGGAGTTGTATTTATATGCATGATACCAGAAATAAGCAACGACAATCAAAAATGACGTTAAATAAAAACATGGACGTCGACACAAATGGCACAAGGCGAATAGACATAAAAC
>ASPP01023503.1:0-11782 GCA_000512085.1 Reticulomyxa filosa
TAAATTGTGTTATAAATTATATGTAAAAATATTTTTTTGGTGCATGTACATGCATAGACACAAGAAGGGGACAAAAAGAATTATCAGAATTTGGATTGACGTCACAACAAAAAAGAAAAGTAAAAGAAGAAATGAAGGAAAAAGAAAAAGTATTACGATTTGATCCTGTGAGATATATGAAATCGATTCGACAAAAAGCAAGACCAGAATGGTTTGATGTAACAAGAAGAAAGGGATCAAAAGTTATATAAATATATAAACATATATATATAAATATATAAAGATATAAATATATAGATATATAAATAATAATAATATTATTATCAAATAATTATATAATTATATAGTCAGTTCGAATCACAGATCTAACAATGTACACATTAGATGAAAAAGATCTTTTATTAAGTGGTGCATTACTTAATTTAGAATATGGTCGCAAATATGGATTAGTAGGATTGAATGGATGTGGTAAAACCACATTATTAAGACGCATCTCTCGATACGATTTAAAACAATTTCCAGCACATTTACGAGTGTTACATGTCGAACAAGAAATTCTTGGAGATGATCAAACTGTATTAGATTATGTTTTGTCATGTGATGTTGTTCGTGCAGAATTAGTCGAAAAGGAACAACAAATACTCAATCAAAAAAATGAATTGGGAGACACAAAATATGAACAAAGTAATGTATTGGATAAAAAATTGCAAGAAATATATGAAAAGATGCGTGAATTGGATGTATTTGATGTTGATCATAAAGCTAAAGTAAATGAAATTAATTATTTTTATTTTGTTTTTATTTTTAAATAAATAATTAAATAAATAAATATTCAATATAGAAAGTATTGGAAGGTTTAGGATTTCGTCCAGAAATGTATAATTGGCCAACTAAAAAATTATCAGGAGGTTGGCGTATGAGAGCATCATTAGCAGGAGCTTTATTTGTTTGTCCTGATGTTCTGGTAATATATATTATATATGTATATTTATATATATTTTTAATAATAATAATATCAATATTATTATTATTATTATTATTGATACTTAGCTTTTGGATGAACCTACCAACCATTTGGATTTTCCCAGTGTTGTATGGTTAGAAAATTATTTACGTGAAGAATTTCAAAATACATTATTGGTTGTGTCACATGACAGAGAATTTTTAAATTCTGTTGTTGATCGTATTTTACATATGGAAAAACAACAAATTCGAGAATATCCAGTTAATTATTATTATTATTATTATAAATATTTAATAATATTTTAAACAATATATACATAATATTAGGGAAGTTTTCAACACTTTTTACAAACACGACAAATGGAATATGAAACTGCTTTAAAAAATTATGAAAATCAACAAGAAGAAATACAACATCATAAACGTTTTATTGATCGTTTTCGTGCAAGTGCTGCTAGAGCCGCTAGTGTACAATCACGTATTAAAATGCTCAATGCAATGGAACGTTTTCAAAAACCAGAAAAACCTTTCACTTTAGAATTTGAATTTCCTCAATGTTCCCATGTTAGTGGTGACGTTATTTCTTTGCGAAATGTTACTTTTGGCTATAACAGTAAAGAAATTTTATTAAATGGCATTTCTCAAAATATTGGATTAGATTCAAGAATCGGAGTTATTGGTGCAAATGGTGCCGGAAAATCTACTTTAATTAGTTTAATGTTAGAGCAAGTTTAGATGATTATGTACAAATATATACATATGTATATGCACACATTTATTATATAAATGCATGCACATATTTATAAATACAGTTGAAACCTATCAAAGGTGACGTCGTACGCAACAGAAAAGCAAGAATTGCTGTATTTACTCAACATCACATTGATCAATTAGATTTATCCATGTCTCCTATGGATTTTTTACTTGCAAAATTTGCTGATGATTGCAGAAGTTTAATTTATTTATTTATTGTTATCATATTAAGTAATAATAATAAACAATACATATATAATATAGAAGAAAAACGTCCTGCAGAATATATTCGTAATAAATTAGGCGCTTTTGGTTTAAGTGGAGAAATTGTCAATCAAAGAATGGTATTCTTATCCGGAGGTCAAAAATCTAGAGTTGCTTTTACAATATTAACGTGGGAAATTCCACATTTTATTATTATGGACGAGCCTACTAACCATTTAGATATGGAAACTATTGATGCTTTAATCGGAGCCATTCATAAATGGAATGGTGGAATACTTGTTGTATCTCATGACCAACACTTTTTAATGAGTGCTGCCAAGAAATTTTGGAGTTTATCTATTAAATCAGGAACCATTGAAGAATTTGTTGATTTAGGCAAAGCCAAAGATTTCGCTTCTCATCGAGCATGATCATAATAACAATGATTTAATTTATTATGTCTGTCTGTGTTTGCATTAAGGGAGTCATTTTTATTTTTTTTTTACCAAGCATTTTTATTTTCATCAATACGAGATAAAACCCCGCATATCGCGTTACTTTTCGCGTTTTCCTCTATATCTATAAATTTTTGCCTTATTCGTGTTCTCTTACAATATGGATTTGTCACAAAAAAGTAGCCATACGCAAAAAGTATCAACACCGACAATGCATTAGAAAATATTTTCTCTTTTTTTTCAAGTTTGGAAAAAATTTATAGACGGTTGTCAGCTTGAAAAAAGAGGGAAAGAAAGCTAATAATAAAAGTATGATTGCCATGTCAGATGTTAAAGATGAAACTAAGGAAGAAGAAAAAGAAGAAGGAGAAAATGAACAGGAGTACTATAATGATCGAGTTCTGCATCAGCTTCCTGCAATACCACGATTTCCACTAGGAAGCAAAAAGCTTTTTGAAAAAGAAAATACAATACATTTGGGACTCTTGGAAGAGCACTTTAAAAAAGAAGGACGACTGGAACAAAAAGCAGCAATGCGTATAGTGCAAACGTGTGCAGAAATATTGAAAAAAGAGCCAAACACATTGTATTTGAATGATCCGATAGGAATAGTGGGAGATGTACGTGGTCAATATTTTGATTTGCTCAAAGCAATGGAAACAATTGGTGATCCAGCAAATACTCAGTATTTATTTTTGGGAAGCTATGTAAATAGAGGATGTCTCTCATGTGAATGTGTATTGCTATTATTTGCATATAAAATAACTTTCAAAGATTCATTTTTTATGCTTCGAGGAAATCAAGATACAAGAGCAATGTCTACTTTCTTTTCATTCAAGGACGAATGTAAGCGTGCAAAAAAAAAACTTTGTCCATATATACGTATATACATGTATACATGCATGTACGTATATATTGACAAATATGACCAGGTAAGTATAAATACAATTTGGAATTGTACGACGCAATAATGAATTGCTTTGACTGTTTGCCAATTGTTGCTATTTTGAATAAGAGGATTTTTTGTTGCCATGGAGGCATATCACCTGATATCTATACGGTTATAATTACATTCCATCTTTTTTGTTGTTATATATACGTATATATAAACACATGTGTATACATATATACATATATATATATTTATGTATACGTGTATATTAGTATATATATGTACATGTACACATGCATACATAGATTGAAGAGATTGACAAATTGAATCGATTTCAAGAGGTCCCTGAAGAAGGACCAATGTGCGATTTGCTGTGGTCAGACCCAGCAGATGAATATCAAATTGATGAAGATGATGAAACAAAAGAGAGTGAAGAAAAGAATGTCAGTTGGTTTGCCTTTAATGAAACGCGACAACGCTCGTATGTGTTTGGAATCAGTGCAATTGATGACTTTTTGAAAAGGAATAAGTTGGATAGCATTATACGTGGACATGAAGCTAATTTTGACGGATACAGCATGAAATATATTAACAAGCAGACAGGCATTCCTCGAGTTCTTACCGTTCACTCCGCACCCAGTGTTTCCATGGACATATACCTATGTAAAGGTGCATGTGTAAATATCAACGATATGGTCATTCGTATCTTGCCTTTTTTAAGATCACCAAATCCTTATTTTTTACCCAATTTCATGGACGTGTTTGCATGGTCATTACCTTTTGTCGCTGAAAAAGTTGTGTCCTTTTGGCATGATGTCCTCTCTTTTGAAGAGCCGATTACCGACACTGACGATATCATAAAATCACAAATACAACTCCCAATCCTTGCCAACAAAAGGTCCGTTTTAAAATATAAACTCTTTTTTGTTGCCCAAATTGTTTCTATTCATCATGTCCTTTCCCACTCCAAAGCCGATGTCGCCTGTTTGAAATCTTTACTTTCTGATAACAAACTGCCTCCTGCTACACTCTTTTCAGGATTTGCTCATATTGCAAATATTATGAAAACGCGACATTATTAACTAATTGTCACTCGCTCTTTTTTAAAGAAAAAAAGAATGTGTTTTGAGCACAAGAGAATTTTGTAAAGTACAGTGTAAGTCTGAAAAAATCATTGACCTCAGTTGCTTTTTTTTTTTCTAAACGAGAAAAAAAAAACTGATCAAAGTTTTAAAAAAGGATTTCAAGTTTTCTTGGGATCAAACGATAGGAACTTGTCCTACAAAAGCAAAATAACCGCGACGTGGCCCGTGTAAGTCGCAATAGACTACTTTGCGTACAAAATTAGTACAAAGATAAAAGTGTCTGATTTTTTGACAAGCCGAAGTCCAAGTCCCCTTTTTTAAAAAAAAAAAAACTTTGTTAATATTGCGAAGTGTTTGAGTGAAGAGAAAAGCAAGTAAAAAAAAAGGGGTGTTTTTCTCTAACTCTAATGTCAAGTTCAAAAGCAAAAGTGAATATGTTGAGATTAACCGCGTCAGAGTCCAACCTGCAAAGCGAGGACCAAACAAGCCTGGTGTCCGCATATCAATCGATTTCAGGGCAGTCCCAAGTGAGCTACCTCGGCAACGCAAACTGCGAGCGGGACACCTCTTTGTACCTGAATCCGTACGGTCAGTACGAAGACATGGAAGAGCCAGAGTCGCCAAAGGTGCAATTCGAAAAGCTGGGAACAGGTTACACCTCCTTCAGTGGTAACAACTACGCGACATTCGAATTGCCGCCGATACAATCAACAGACTCGTCCCCTCTGTTGTATCCGGCGGTAAGAAAAAGTGAATCCATTCCAATAATCCAAAACCAAAAATGGGCATCATCCGATTGGAACTCGCTATTTTTTGACTACCATCACCAAACCAGTTTTAAATACACTGTTATTATTATTTTTTTTTAACCCCTTTTTTTTTTTCACTTCCTTTTTTTTTTTTTTTTTTAAAAAAAAAAAGGTTAAGAATTTGTTTCGACATTTGATGATGTCATTGATTGGAATGGCGGCAGTGATGGGCGTGTTTGTGATAGAATTTGTGTACATTCCGTGCGACTGTTTTCTGTTTACACGCTTCAACGACTACTGCAACCTGCAGTTGTTTGCGCTGCTGCTGATTCATTTGATAAGTTTGTCGAAATACTCGAACATGTATTGGGTGGAGTGTTACAAGTACATGTTTGTGGTATTGTATTGCAACAGCGTGGTGAGCATTGTGATGGGCGTGTCGTGGCTGGCAATGAACCACATTGACGACCGTTATGTCGGAAAGAAGAACTGGCTGTTGTTTATCGACTGCTTCAATGCGAGTCGCCATTCGAACAATCGAAAGGACAAATGGTGTTCGCATCAATCCGATAATCAGATGGTGGAAGCCGTGCTCGTACTGTCCTACTGTCTGTCTTTTGTGTATACGTTTTATTTCTTAATTGGGTGTATACGTGTCCCCATTTTTCAACATAATATCAAACTCGAAATGTTCGTTGTGCTGCTCACGTCGCTCATTTATTTCGCGTGGAATTTCATCGGCTTTGCCGCCAATGATAAATGGAGTTATCATTTCTTTCAAGTTCTTTATGACCCATCTCATTCTGATAGTGATGATGATAATAATATACTGCCGGATGATCAAGGACGTACACGGTGGCTATTCCTTGTCCTCTTTGCCATTGCCGCGGCTGTCGTATTTCAACTTGTGTATTTACTTTTGTTCTGCGTGAATAAAAAGATTTATCGTTGTGGCAAGTACATCATCAGGTGCCAATGCTATTATGAATATTGTTATCCTCATCAGAAGTCCACTAATACCGACTCCGGAATTGATCAGACTCAAACTCGGGCTCAAACTCAGACTCTATCTCACCCCTCCGCGCCTTTAGTAGAACCTTCTGCTTCGCATCCTGCTCCTCCGACGTCTTCCAAGTGCTGTTGTCTGTCGTGCAATCCGCTCTCGTGCTTTAAACACCTGCCCACTATGGACGCAAATAAGTGGTACTTTGCCAAACGGCATAGGCATTCCTTCTCTTATGACTTGGAAAACAAATTGAATGAACTTAGGCACATGCCCAGTGGAGATTAGAACATATATTATGTTTTCTTTTTCTTATTATCAGCATTCTGTCTTAGTTTTTTTTGCTTCCACTCTTTTTCGCCTCCACCTCCCCTCTGACAATCATTTTTGAATAAGGCATGCAAGATTAAAAGTGCATGACTCAAATGAGGGGAAAGACAGTTGAAACTCTTTTCTTCCCTTCCTTTTGTTCTTTCCTTGGCCCTTGTTAACTGACGTGTTGGATATATTTATAATAATGATATGTACACATATATATTTGTAAAAAAAAATTCAATCAAGTTTTTACATTCCTTGTTTTGTGTTGGCACCCTTTTTGTTGATGGCTCTTTGTTTGTGGCTGAGTTAGGGTAAAAACCGTTTTGATTTTAGGCTGGGTGTTTTTCTGTGTCGTGTACGCACTACATGCTGTTGATTTGCGAAAAATATTATTTGGCCAGCGGAAAGCACTACAAAAAGAAATCTTAATAAAAGCGAAATTCCTTTTCTAACTTTAAATTGTTTAACTGATTCTAGTTTTTTTCGTATATTTTTGTCTTATACTCTCTCGGCTTCATTGTTTGAATTCAAAGTTTGTTCTCCTTTTCCAGACGGAATGGAACCTTGTGCCACACTGAAAGTTTTAAATTTTTTTTAAAGTGTTTTAGGCAACACGATGTCATTTACTGCAAGATTTGCTCAGATAATGCATTTCTACTAATAACAAAAATTTTAAACTTTTAAATTTATAAAAAACCATAAATTTAAAAAGTGAAAACAATTTGACAATAAAAAAAATCGCCAAATATACAAAAAACAATTTCTTTACATTATGTTAATTCGATATGTCAAACTTGAAAAATTGACACCTTGATTTGCAAGCAGAAAACACTTGATTTACAAGAGAAGGCCTCAACAACAAGCGACAAGCAAATGGCTTTAATTTTTTGCCTCTCGCAAATACGCACCTAAAAAAAGAAAAAACACAACACACAACGTATTAAAAAAAGATAAACAAACGCCTCAATAAAGATGTCAAGATTCGTAATAAAGAACAACATATTTAAAAAAATATCGTTCTAGTCTGTCGGATCTTGTTTTTTTTTGGAATGGTATTTCCTTTGGGCTATTAAAGACTAAAACCAAAGGTTTAAGACATTCCGACGTAAATATATAAAAATTTAACTCATTTGCGAAAAAGAAAGTAACGAAACAAAAACAAAACAACAAACCAGTCCCTTTTTTTCCCCTTTTTCCCCTTTTTTTTCAAAAAAATGAAAAATCAAATTTTGTAACGCAAATATGTAATTCGTACAAAAATCAGTCGACATATTTACAATTGATCGAGCTTTCTCTTTTTTAAAAAATTTTTGTTATTTGATCAGAATTTGTAATTATGTGCCCAGACGGGAAATGCACAGAAACGTGTTTTTTTCATCAGTTAATTTTGTTATACCGTATCTAGAAAAGTGTGTTGTGTATACGACGAAATAAACATAAACGAATTTTTTGAAAAAATAAATGTGCTCAAAAGGAATTTTTGTTGAAAAAAATATTTCATTAAATTTTCAAAGTTATTCAAAAAAAAATGTAAGTGATCCACACGCACATCTCTGTTTTGTTTTTATCACGCTAACAAGCAAAGACAACAAAGCCCAGATAATATTTATTATCTTAAAGTGAATTATAACAAAAAGCAATTTTACTTTGATTTCTCATTGAAATCAGCATCAGCAGTTTGTTCCTATTTGTATTTGTCCACAAAAAGTTTAAAAAAAAAAAATAATATATATATAATATACAAATTAAAGATTAACATTTGTCTTGTCTGCTTGTTGTTGTTGAGTGCCTTGATTCTTGCCATAAATTTTTTCACCAATTTTGCTTAATGTTTTATTCAATTTATCTCTTGGGCCCTTCAATTCTTCAGCTGTGGCATTTTGTTTATTGCGAACATCTCGCAAATTATTAATACATTCTTGAATTTCTTTGCGTAAATCATCATCAATTTGTGATTTGAATTCTTCTAATTGACTTTCTGCTTGCCAAATCAAGCTATCTACACTATTTTTTCTTCAGCTGATTGTTTTCTCTTCACATCCTCAGCACGCATTTTCTCAGCATCCTCTTTCATACGACTGATTTCTTCTTTGGTTAAACCTCCACTGGTTTGAATACGCATGCTATGATCTTTACTGGTGCTTTTATCTTTGGCAGACACATTCAAAATGCCATTTGCATCCAAATCAAAGAGACTTCAATTTGTGGACGTCCTCGAGGAGCAGGTGGGATTCCAACCAAATCGAAATGGCCCAAATATTTATTGTCAGCAGCCATTTCTCGTTCTCCTTGATAAACTTTAATGCCCACTTGTGTCTGATTATCAGCGGCAGTGCTAAATACTTCCGATTTCTTTGTCGGAATAGCAGTATTTTTCTCAATCAAACGTGTAAATACACCACCCATTGTTTCAATACCCAATGACAATGGAGTAACATCAATCAACACAATACCGTCCAATTTTCCTCCAATCACACCTCCTTGAATTGCGGCTCCCATGGCAACGACTTCATCTGGATTCACCGACTTGGAAGGTACTCTGCCAAAGAATTTTTCCGCAACTTCTTGGACTTTTGGCATACGTGTCATGCCTCCGACTAAAATGACCTCTGCAATATCTGATTTGTTAATGGAAGCATCTTTCAAGCATTGTTCGCAAGGAGGAATTGTCTTTTGGATCAATTTGTCAACCAAGCCTTCAAATTTGGCTCGGGTCAATTCCATATCCAAATGCTTTGGGCCACTGGAATCCGCACTAATAAATGGAGCACTCAAATCTGTCTTAGTGGCGCTGGAGAGCTCAATTTTGGCTTTTTCTGCAATTTCTTTCAGACGTTGAACTGCCAATGGATCTTGCAGCAAGTCAATTTGCTGTTGCTTTTTAAATTCGTTACCGATATATTTCAACAGTTCATGGTCAAAGTCCTCTCCACCCAAAGCTGTGTCTCCATTGGTTGCCATCACTTCAAACACTCCCTCGCTCAATGACAATATACTGATATCAAACGTGCCTCCGCCCAAATCATATACCGCCACAATGCCGTCTTTTTTTGGATCGGCCACGCCTGAGTCTTTGCCAATACCATAAGCCAAAGCTGCTGCAGTTGGTTCGTTCAACACTCTTTTTACCTGTGTATGCAGATTACAAAAAAAAAAAAAAAAAGGGGCATAGTGTTTTCATATAATCTTTTTTGCATTAAACCTTACTCTTATATTATTCGAATTGCAAACACGTTTCAAAAAAAAAAAAAAAAAACACAAATATATAAACGTAACATTCAGTCCAGCAATGGCACCAGCATCCTTAGTTGCCTGTCTTTGTGAGTCGTTAAAGTAGGCCGGTACTGTAACTATCGCGTCTGTTACCTTTGATCCAACGTATGACTCAGCCGTTTCTTTCATTTTTTGTAACACAAACGACCCGATTTGTGATGGGCTGTATTTCTTTTGTGTTACATCACAATGAACCCATGCGTCGCCATTGTCTCCTCGAACGACTTTGTATGATAAATGTTTTGAAATTTCTTGTGTTGCTGGGTCCTCAAATCGTCTTTTTTTTTTAAAAAAAAAAAAAAATAATAAGTTTAGAGTTTTTTTAAATTTTTTTCTTTCTCTTCACCCCTCCCCCTTTTTCATTCATATACCCCCTTTTTTTTTGTGACAAGAAAATTCCCAAATTTTCTGAGTCCTCTTTCTTCCTCAAGTACAAACCTTCCAATCAAACGCTTGGTGGCGTAGAAAGTGTTTTTTGGATTGGTTATTGATTGTCGCTTTGCAGGCATACCCACCAACTTCTCCACTTGGCCTTGTTTATTTGCAACAAATGCAACAACTGAAGGAGTGGTGCGTCCACCTTCACTGTTTTCAATAATTTTTGCGCTTCCTTCATATATCGCCACTGCACTATTGGTTGTCCCTAAGTCGATACCTATTATAGCATTTCGGCGTGCTATTTGTTGCAATGTGCGATTCGGCGTGACAAAATTCTATACAACATTTCCAAACAAGCTTTCAAAACCAAAAAAAAAGTAGCTCAACAAAAATAACATCATCACCAAAAACTTACATGGTGTGCTACGTTTCGTGTTAAACGCGAAACTAACGAAGTCATTATCGTATGGTCAATAAGATCAATGCAGTTTCAAAAACTGTTTGAGGCAAGGAAAAAAAGTTCAAAAGAACTTATCAACTTAAACCCAAAACCCCCGTCTTTTTTCACAAAAAAAAACTAAAAGTAACGTAACAAGACCAACAAGAGTAATCTTTAAAACATTGACTGTGAAATAATTTCGATAAAATTAGTTTGGAACGAACATACAACAAAAATTCAAAATTTTTCTATAATTTTTCGAATTGTAGTTTAATACTTTGATATTTTTCTGTTTTTCACTTGTATTGAACAAATGAAATTGAATTTTCAAACATCACAATACCAAAGGTATTTGACTTGTCACGGTAATTTCTAGAATTTTCTTGTATTTTGATATGTTATGTTTGAAATCTTTAACTTCGTTTGAATTTCATTAGCCAAAAGTAGCAACAGCCAAGTAACTCTCAACTGACGAGACATTACTTTTGATTGTGCTCCTCATTAATGAAATAACTTATGAAAAAGAACACAAAAATTTCAATGAAAAAATGCATGATTCTGTATTTTTCATTGAACTTGTTTTTTTCAAGGATACTTTATACAGTTTTTATCTTTACATAATATTTCCTTCTCTTTTTTTGTAAGTGTGCATCTTTTATTCCGATGCTGAGTACTTCAATTGCATCAAACATTACATACTTCTCCTTTGAAGACACTAGGTGTTCAGCTACACCGTTAACAGTATGGTGTATGTTATCCGCACTACTTTCCGGCAAGTATTTTTTTAATATTGGTTGATATACATTTGTATCTGCCATTGGATTTAATTCGCTCTGAACACCTTTAATGTTGTCATTTCCATTATCAAGCATCCACATCAAATCAGTGGTCAAATCCAACTTCTGGTCATTTTTGTCTGTATCTTCGATATCTTGTAAAAATCGAAGCCAATCAGAAACTTTGTCCCCAACACGGATTCGATTGATAGTTAGTCCATTGAGTACAGACATTGTATATCTCTTTAATCCCTCTTTTTACTTAGTTAATTTATTAAAATGAAACGTTTCTCAGCATTCTTTTCAAAAGTGTTTCATAATAAAAATTAAATATTTATCTCATTTTTCTCATCTAAACAAGCCATTACCATTATTTCTAATATGTTGGTAATGTTTCCACTTGTTAAAAAAGTTGACAAATTTTATGAATATAAGAAAAAATTCAATTATTATGTGTTATCTTTGCATGAAGATATTTCATAAAGAACTAATTG
>ASPP01023513.1:0-15404 GCA_000512085.1 Reticulomyxa filosa
AAAAAAAAAAAAAAAAAAAAAAAAAAAAAAAACAAAAAAAGTGATGATATGGGACGATCACCAAAATCGTTGTATTGGTGAACTGTCATTCCGAAGCGAGGTGAAAGCAGTGAAATTACGGCGTGATCGCGTCGTTGTAGTTTTGGAAAACAAAATCTACGTTTACGACTTCAGCCATTTACGATTATTAGATCATATCGAAACCATGCCTAACGTTAAAGGTAAAAACAGAGAAAAATAATTTTTTCGGAGGGACGCAGACACAAAGGGAGAGAAAGGCGGCAAACGCAGTGCAAAAATTTACTAAATAAAAAAAAAAAATATATATATATATAAATATATAAAAATATATATACATATGTATATAAATAAACATATATAGGATTATGCTCACTGTGTTCGGATTCAGATAACACTGTGTTAGTTTGTCCTGGTTTACAAAAAGGTAAGGCAACGTAAGATATATTTTTCTACAAAGAGCTATTTGATCTTAAATGGCCAATATAAACACAACACAAAAATTACAAAGGATATTTGCGACTGGAACTGTATGACGTCAAACGAATGAACTTACTTCAATGCCATGATTCATCGCTGGGCATATTTGCATTGAGTTGTGATGGGAAGTTGTTGGCAACCGCCTCTGAAAAGGGAACACTCATTCGCATTTGGGATACTGCCAGCGGACAAAAGTTGCAAGAACTGAGAAGAGGTGCTGACCAGGCGGACATTCAGAGGTTTTTATTTTATTTATTTATTTATTTTTTTTTGTGTGCTGATGAAATTAGAAGAAGGGGAGGGGGGGGGAGGGGAAAAAAAAAAGCGGCAAGGATATAATGGGTTTTTGTATGAATGTGACAGTTTATGCTTTTCACCCAAGACCTCCAAATGGCTGGCAGTGTCTTCCGACAAAGGGACAGTTCATATATTTAAGATTAGAAAGCCTACTACTACGGAAAAACAATCAAAAACACCACCAGAACCCAGCAAAGAAGAAAAAGAAGCTGAAAATCCAACTTCCAAGTTAAAACTCTATATACATACATATACATATATGCAGTACTTGCTTTTTTTTTGTCCTTTGGCTCTTCCTTCTCTTCTAGCATTGAGGATAACAGAAAAAGTGGTGAGACTTGCTTGTGAATAAATAAATATAGCTTAACTATGTTCAAGAGCGTGTTGCCGAAATATTTTAGTTCGGAGTGGAGTTTTGCACAGTTCCGAACGTCAGACGCCAGGACTGTGGTTGCTTTTGGCTCTCAAGAAACTACAATTGTTGTTGTATCTGCTGATGGAATGTTTTACAGTGCAGTATTTGACGGAGAGAAAGGTGGGGAATGCAAAATTCTAACCAAAGCCGAGTTCTTAAAAAGAGAAACATCTGAATCTGAAAGGTGACAACTGAAATGAAGAGATTTCGATCAAGTTCATACCAAAAAGTTTTTTTTTTGTCGCTTGCCCTAATTTACCTCGGAGGGAGTGAGAATTGTTTGAAGTTGAAATTTGCCTCCCAAACTCCACCAATACACAATTGATGTTGCAAGTAGCTCTTACAATATTTTTTTTTTCCTCTTGAAAACAATAGCGAATGCTCATCACGAACATGTGCTCATGGACAAAATAAAAACTTTAAAAGGTTGATACGTTTAACATGATATTTGCAACTAAACGTTAGCAAGTCACAGTTGATTATTATTTTTACTAATATACAAAAAGTAGTGTCATCAAATATAAATGCACAATCTTCAGAAGCTTAGGACCAACAACAAACAGTTGCCGATAACATTTTCAAAAGATTATTGTTTTTCAAAAAACCTCTTCATCACAATGTTTTTATCATTTTTTACTTCCATTACCATTGCTCCATTTTTGTCAATGTATCTCTTTAATGTACCTTTGATTCCTTGTGTTATGTTGTTGAATTGCGATTCTAATGATCCATCTTCTAGGATTTTTGTAACAAACTTAATCTTGTCTCCAATAGGATTTTCTTCCTCTTGTTCAGTGACACTGTCTGCTATTACACAAATTTGTTGGGTCTTACTTATCCCACCGCTCACTGTAATGCTCATCGCCAAAGTAAACTCATTTTTTTTTGTTGTGACGATTTTCATATGCAACTTGTTTGCAATCTTGCGTAGCAACCATCCAACGTTAACTGATTTCATATATTCTTCCACATTTTCATTTTTAACAAGTTGCCAAGAGCCTTCAAAATCCATCATCTTTAATGTTACTACTTCTTGTGTCATTATCTGCTTATCTTTAGGACCAATAACGTTTCTGGCAGTCTTTAAAAGTGCACTAAAGATTCACACGTAATAAAACTACTTTTAGTCAATTTTAAGACACACGATAGTCGCCGGCCATATTTAAAACACAATTTTTTGGTATACAGGTGCTTTTTGTGTATATTTTGTTAATTTTGGTTTATTATTTTTGATTAAGTTTATTTAATCTTTTGAAAAACATTGTAAGTATTGTTAATGTAAATATTTTATAGTTTCAAGTTTTACAAAGATTACTTTCAAAATTATTGATCATTAGTAAAATATGGGAAAATCCTGGTGATTTTTTCCAGGCAAGAAGCAGGCAAATTGATTAAGAAGAAAATAGTACAGATCCAAACATTAATTACAATTACATGGTAGGTTATGATTGAGATTATTAGTTGAAGAAACACCAATAGGTGGAATATACATAGACACTTTTGTTGGTCGTAGCTGTTTTAGCTCTTTTTCCAGTTGTGCGATTCGATCTGCATACAACTCAAATTGGTTCATTAAGTTTAGCTCTTCTTCAAATTCGTTTTGTAATTCCATGAATCGAGTCTTCAAAAATGAAGATTCGTTCGCATATTTGGATGTGATCTCTTTTAATTTTTCTTTTTTTACTTTTTCATGATCTTGTTTTAGTTGATTGAAAGCCAACATCTTTTCTTTATACATTCGATGTTTTAGTTTAGAAATTGCTTCTTCTCTTTCTTTTTGGAGCTTTTTTTCTAGTTCATCCATTGACTTTTTTTTTTCAGACTCAAATGCACTATGTATTTTTGCTAGCCATTGCTCTTTTTCTTTTCTAAACGATGACTCTATATCGTTCAATTCTTTTTGTTGGCAATTCTTTAGAGCCTGCTTTTCTTTCTCTAAATCATCTTCCAATGCACGTTGCAGTTTTTTTTTATAATTGTCGATCATCTGTGATATGTTTCCGGTGTTTAAATCACCGTTTCGAGAATTTTACAGAACGCTCTTTTTTTTTCCCCTTTTGACGAGAAAAATAAGCATGTATTAAACTTCATTGTGCTTTTCATAAAATTGATTTTTTATCTCTTCAGTTTGTTTTTGTTGTTTTTGTTGATATTCTTTGTCACAATTGCTCATTAAAATTAGCTTTTCATTTTCTAGCTCGTGCAACGTCTGCTCTTTCAGTTTAACCAGTTTTTCGTTCCGTTTTGCTGTCTCTTGACTTTCAAACTCACTCAGCTTGTTGTTTTTGTAATCGGCTAAGGACTGTTCTTGTTGTGACCATTTTTCTTGCATTTGTTCTATCATTTTTGATTTGTTTAAACTCATTTCTCGCTCCAAATTCTTCAGTTTTGCTTTCGAATCATTGAGCAGTTCTTTTTCTCTTTCTTGTTTTTTTATTGCTATTTCTTCTTCCAATGTTTGAACTTGTTCGTTATATTGATCATTCAATTGTTTTTCAAATAATGCTGTCGCTGCTTCGCATTCTTGGCCCAATTTTTTTTTCACTTCTTCCAGTTTTTTTTTCTTTATTTTAATTTAAGTTTATATTCATTTACATGTAATATAATTCTTATATAAAAAAAATAAAACTAATGCGATGCACATTCTCTTGTTTTAAACTGACCATTGCATTTTCAAGTTGTTCGCATTGCTTAATATAATCATTTTTCATTGTTTCTCGAATATGAGCTGTTTGAAGTTCGGTTTTTTCGTCAAAATAAGATTGCATTTTTTTTCTTTTGGAATCATAACTACTTTTTAAATTTTCTCTTAAACTATTTATTTTGTTGATTTGCTCCGTTTCTAATAAATGCTGCATTGTTCCTAAGCTGTTTTCGTTTTCGATTTCTAATTGGCTCTGAATCTCATTTAATTCCTTATCACATTTCAATTGATATCGGTCTCTTAGCTCTTTTATTTGACGTGCTTGTTCACATCGAAAGTGATTTTGCAAATTGCTCATTTTTTCTTTAAATTCGTTTTCTAAGATTTGTTTATAGTTTTGTAGTTCTTCGTTCGCTGATTGCTTTAATTTTTTTTCCAATGTTCTAAGTCTTTTGTCATATTTTTCTGCTATTTGTTTGCGTATTTTGTGTACTGACTCTCGGAAATCCTCTAAAAATTCGTTTCGTAGAGACTGGCTCATTTTCAGACCATTTTCGTTTAAATAATCACCCGCCAGGGTGTATAATTGATGTATTTTGTTATTTGTTGACTCCACTTTTTTTTTTTAAGACTCTCTTCTGTGGTTGAAAATTTCTCAAAAAGATTAGACACATTTTTGAGTGTTTTATTGGCTGTGACATCTAATCTATTTTTTCATATGATGTGAATTAACATTTTTAGACAGTATCAGCGCAATATGTGTAACATTTTTATCTTTGTTTTTTCAAAAGTTAGAAAAATGTTGTTTTAATAAATATTAAAAAGTGTACATTTGAGGTGAAATATGTTTTGATGGCTTTGCAAATGGTGATTGTGGTAATATGCCCTGAGTTAATTTATTTTCTATTGTATTGTAAGGGAGATTATTAAAATTAACAGAATGAGAGCGTTTTAATGTGTGATTTTCGGGAAATTGCGGAATAGTCTTTTGTGTAAGGGGGATACAATCTTTTTTTTTTTGAAAATGATAGATCATTCGAGAGTGAAGGTGCATGGTTCTGTGTGTGTTGTATTTCTCATGTTTGCACCAGAAAAGGTAAGATTTAAAAAAGTCCAAAACTTTTGGCTTTTCAAGTGTAGGACCTGGTTCTACTCTTTTTTGCAAGGAAACGTCAGACTCAACCATTTTTTTATCACTTACACTTTTTAATTGGAGATTTTTTTCTGCATGTAACTGATCAGAGAGATGTAATTTGTCAGTAACAATATTCAATAGCTCTTGAATGTCGTTTTCAATAATACGCAAGTTGTCGTTTGATGTATTTTCTTTTGATGGACTTGAATTGTGAATTAAGTTTGGATGCTAGTTATTAAAAATGTTGAGATTATGTAAAGATGTATTTGTTATTGTTGAAACAGATGTACCTCTGAATTGCATGACTGAAGAAAACCATCCAAATCACTCATTGTTGTCATATTTTGTTTCAATTTTACGTTAAGGGGTAGGCAAATGACATAAAATTTAACTCATTTGCCAACTCAGAAATAAATCGCTACCACCTTGAAAAATAAAAACAAATAATGTCCATAATTTTTAAAAACAAAACCGGTGAGTAAAGTCATTGCACTTTTCTCATTTGGTGGACAAATTTTTTGGAAGGGCCAAGTCCATTCTTGTTCGATCTTCAATTTCAAAAGCTTTGATAATTCCGATATTCATAAATGTCCAAGCTCGAATTCAATGCTATTGGCAAATGTTTTATCGAGTATTATTACAAATTCTTTGATAACAACAGAGAAAGATTGAGAGACCTTTTCAAAGATCAATCATGTCTTAGCTTTGAAAATCAAGGAACTCAAGGCAGAGATGGCATAATGTCCTTTCTAAGTGTATGTAAAAGAAGCATAGCCGATTATTTCCTCTTTCGTGGTAATCAAGAACATAAACAAATACGATACATAGACTGAGCCGAAATTTCGCAAGGTCCGGCATATTCCCCGAACACTTGATGTTCAACCTACTGGGCAAGGATTGTTGATTATGGCAACTGGCGACTTAAAAGTTAAGTAGAAACTTTGTTCAATTTATTGATATCCCTCTTAATTTATCCACACAACTGTTTCAATAGCTCGAAGATGAATCCAAAACACTCTTTTATACCGAGACATTTCATATAATTCCCACTGACAATACTTTCAAAAGTTATTGTGAAAAATGTGTTCTTTCGTCTGAATCAGAATTCAGAGAAGTAACAAAAACGTGTTGTTAAATCTTGATTGTTTTCAAAATATTCGTATATAACGGATGGATTTTTTCAAGATTGAACAGTATTTTTTTTGAAATGTTTACACTCTATTTTTGTGTGTTGACCCCTTACACTTGAAGAGTAAAATTAGTTTCAAAAAAACTCTTTTTCTAATATTTTTAGAGAATCTGACTGGCACACTCCACTTTACTACAAATTATTTTGTAGTCGAATTAATACATATTATCTCCATCAGAGCCTTTCTCCAAAAAAAAAAACTAATGGACGGATCACTGGAATGGTGGCGTGAAAAAAAAATCACGGTTTGAAACAGTGTCAAATAAAAAGAGTCAAGACGAGATTGGACTGATAACAAAAAAATTAAAAAGTGAAGTTGATAGTTGTGTGAACTTTTTTTGGCAAGTGTAAGACTTGTTAAACAATATGTTCTTCTGGCTTTGCTTTTTTCTTCAAAAATGTTTTAAAACGTTTGCTTCTTGTAACCAAGCAGCCAATTAAGAGAACCAAGTTGCAAGATACTGCAGCAATTCCAACGTAGCGATACCATCTATTGACCGTGCTATTGTCATACTCAATAAACAATCGATTTCCGAAGGGAACGCCGTTTTTGACATCGATTTGCCTCTTAATAGAGGAAGCCGAAAGCAAACGCTGTTTTAAGAGGTGCAGTTGCGTGACATTAAGATTGGTGATATGTCGCAAAAAGGTGAGATGATTTGGGTTATCGAGGTCCATTTTCATAACCAAAGCATTTTTGCCAAAATGGATTAAATCAAGGATATCGTTTTTAGTTTGTGAGTCATTCCAATACAAATAAGGAGCGATGCATTTTGTGGTCATATCGACATCTTGAAGGATCGTATTGACACCACTGAACTTTGTATATAGTTCAAAGCTTCGTATGTTACCCAAGCCATACCCATTCAGTTTTGCAATGGCCTCAGGACTTTGATCGCTTCCAGGGAACTGTAACAAAGTGGCCATCCGTTGATTGGACTCTTCCAGCTCCCGTTCGTCCATATGCCAACTGCCCAACTCACCTAAGTTGTCATTCACAGACACAAGTGCAAAGCCAATCAAAGTCCGAGGCATTCCTCCCTTTTTTTTTTTTTTTTTTTTTTAACCTTTCTCACTTTGGTACCAAGTACCAACCCATGGACGCCTTGGTGAATAAAAAGTCATAGCCATGTGTCCACAACCTCGAGCCTCGACTGAATTCTTCGCCGTTGAACACGTGCTTGAGATGTGGGTCATTGGGAACGCGCAATTCAGCGTGACAGCGACCAAAGGATAACCCGGCCGCCCACAGTGGCGCGACAATGGGTCGTTGCAAATTGGCCGCTGCTCGTGCCTGCGCATTGCGCACTTGTCCATGTCCGACAATCGATGCCTCGCACAAATGCGGCATTTCCCAATGTTGGTTCGTGTTTTTGCCAATGTCGCGAATGTTCGAAGGATACGTGGAAATTATCGCAAATTCGTTGTCACACATCCCCCATTCGAGCAACATCAGTACATCCCAGTTCTCCACTACGTCGGTGTGTGCATCGATTTGCATACAAAACGCTTCATTATCGACTATTAAAAAAAAAAATATATATATATATGTATATGTATATACGTATATGGATAACTTTTGCATTACCCCCCCTTTCTTTCTCATATACGAGGAAGTAATTTGTTATGGCACATTCATATAGCCACCTGATTTTCTTCCCCTCTTCCTTCCCCCTTCCCTCTCATCTTTTATGTTTCCACAGTTTTTTGTACCTAGTTTAACTTGTTGAGCGCGGGCATAAACAGGGCCTTTAGCGTCTCTTGCGTTCATTCGAAACATTTTGATGTTGTCGCTGAATGGACAGTCTTTAATTCTCCAATTTTTTTCATCGTCAGATAACTCCTTTTCCGGCACAACTTGGTCGTTTTCCATTATGCGCTTACAGTACTCGACGTAACAATCTGGGTCGCTTTTCTCATTTTGTTGCACTACGCCGATGAAAACACGGTTCGGAAATGCGGCTTTTGTAAAGAAATTGTAAAGCGTGTCTTTGCATCGTGTCTCACGATACGATGCTATCAACACCATTATTTTTGTGTCATTCCTCTTATATTGATCATCATACGGTGGCGGAGGCTTTTGTCTCGGATAAAGTATTTCTGAAGGAATCACCTTCCAGTCGCCTTCTTGCAGGACTATATTGGGCTGATGCCATATATCTTCGCCAAATACATGTGCCAGCCAAAATAAACTCAAGAACCAAATAAATATACCCTCATGCATGCTGGTATTATTATTATGGAATTGTTAATGGATTATTCGGATTTTCCTCAAACTTTTCCCCTGTTTTATTCCTTTTGTCGATACTGAAGATTTTTTAGTCTTTTGTAATGTTTATTATATCAAAAAAAGTTTTGCATTGGGTTGTTATTATATTACTTGATAGTTAATTATTTTTCTTGCTTATCAAGTATTACAGTACTTTTCTTGTATTGAATATCTATTTTTATGCGTATGGTTCTATATTTGTTTTAAATTGAGTCTAAAATAACAACAACAATTGTACAGAGGTCACAAACTAATCGCAAAAACATCGAATGACTCATCGAAGGGAGAAAAGGAAAAAAAAAAAATCAATGCACGTCGCCAAGTTCGATTTTTTTGACAGTGGATGTAATAAAGTATTTTATACAAAGTGAATGAATTTTGTGACAAAAACAATATTTTGGCTTGTATTGGTTTTCTTCATTTGCATAACCAAAAACAGATTTATAAGCTTTCAATCCAATTTTCAACGAACAGACAACGCAAAATGTGTCTATGACCGCAGTGATACCCCAGATATTGTCAAGAAAAGTAAAGATTTTATCGTGAAGAGTATATCTAAATAACCATATCAAAAACCAAATTTCATTACTGATTAATGCAATGATCGCAACCACTGTCATGCGTGTGGCTGTATTTAAAATTTCATAGTCCTTGTCATCAAATATACCGATACAATTTATCACTTTTTTTATCTTGGGATAGTGAGGCTAACAGTTATACGTAATTACGTGTCAATTCATTTTAAAAAAATTGTGTACATGAGAGAAAAAGAGCAAAGAAGAAAAGTGGTTCAAAACTTGAAGAAAGGTTTGTCGGTGACTTAATATTTCTTTGTTTCTCTTCGGTCACGGCTCTTGCAACCACAACTGCTAATAGCGCGTTTACAAAAAGGTATACTAATAATAGACCAACCAAAACATCCATTATTAATAAAGAGATATTAAACGGGATATATACTCGGCTAAATTTATGATTAGAAGACTGAACAAGAAGGAATATGTCCACCAGATAGAAACAAAACAAACATCCAACGATTGAGTACGTAGCCGTATAAATTTTGAACGAGTACTTGAAAGCACTCATTTCGAATACACTCCGCAAGCGATCAATCCATATTGATGTGTACATGATACGTGAGAAGGCCCAAATTGTATTTTCAAGGGAAGCCTCGAAGCTAGGATCGTCTAAAGCGCACCAGGAAATTATCCAAAATAGAAAGTCCACTGTGGTAAGTATTGTGGAGATAAATAGACATGATATTATTAATACTTTGTACATTTCCAATGTCTTGGGCTCGGCAGAACAACAGAAATGACGCAATACAAAGATCAACATTGAACAAACAAATAACCAACATAAACCGGAAAAAATTGTTAATATTATATTGCCTGATGACATTACCAATCTTTTACTCACAATAAGTGGAAAGAGGGATGGTAATATTGTTTTTTTCTTAACGGGGCAGTACAAAACTCTTTTTGCTTAACTGTTGTCGCATCTTTTCATGGCGTGAAAAATGGAGAATGATTGACAATATTCATTTTTGTGTCGATTTTATGTGAGAATGAGTAAATAATTCAAACAACAATATTTTTCAAAAAAAAAAAGAATATTTCAAAACTCTTTCGGTAATCATGTTATCTTATTTGCTTCTCTCTTTTTGTTGGTTATTGGGAATGAGCGCAAAAGAGTTAAGTGCAAAAACCAAAATGAATATTCAAATGTTACGCAGTTAATAATAAAATAATAGCCACGACCGTCCTCAGAGCGTGACTGAGCTGATAGTGAACGATGAGCCACTTGTCATCAGCCAAGCGTCGATCAATCAGAAATATACATTTCGAGTATTCGGTTGGCAGGCGTCCTCTGCATATCAAATCGTATTATCTTATCCTGGTTTTGTGTGTTGAGTTGTTCAATGTATTTATGTAAGTCTCATCAGTTCAAATGTCAGCATTATTCTTTCTTTTAAAAAAGACAAAAAAAAAATGTTACAAATTGTGCAAAATTAGTTGCCAGTAAAATTTGATGTGACAATCACTTACCCGAAAACGGCCGAAATTGGTGACGACAAGGGCCATCACAGGACACGGTTTCTGTTGGATACTGAGGTGAGAAATGTCAAAGTTCCGTCCGATGTGAACATTTTAAGCCATCAAATGCTCGTCCAAGTTGACATCCTTCCATTGAACGATGAGGTATTTTCTCAATTTGAAAAAAATCGGGCTAAATCCGGCTGGACCACTAACTTTGAATTTGCGTTGGAAATTCACACCTTATATATGGGAGTCATACCTGCCCATACTTTGCCTGTTGTCTTGGCCATCTTAGTTGTATTGCTTATTGTTTTGGGATGGATTGGTCCGTTATATTTCCAAACGAAAATTAAAAATGACTAGCTTCTAAACACAAGAGCACTAATAACTTGTCCAAATCTAAAAATTTAAACACAAATAAACAATTTGTTGCTATATTTTTGTTTGTTCGAGTTCCAGTTTCATTGATGAAACAAATGCTTAGGGCTTTAATCGTTGTCATTTCGAACAATCTTTATTGTGACCAGGGAAATTTTAAAATCTTTCACTACTATTTCATCAAAAGAAATACACTAATTTTTAAACTAGCCCAAATCAAAAGAGTATTAGTTTTGATTTTTCATAATGTTGGAGAGATACTAGGAAATAACAATATTTTTTGAAGATATTTTTTACTTTTCGCCTATTCATTGATTATTTGTTTCTTCCAAATTTCGTTAGCACGAATCCGTTTAAAAAAAATGGTTTTAAATTACTATTGCTAAAACCGTGAGGATGAAAAAGAAAGGATATAGGAATGTGATGCATTTTTTATATGAAAAAGAAACAATGTGCGATACATTACTTTTAGAAAAAAGCAACAAATGATTTAAACGCTAAGTTGCGCCCCTTCCTCTTTGGCCTGCACAGCGGTGTGTTGTTCACTATGACAATCATCACCAAACACGGCGTCAAACAAAGAGAGCGATGTTTGGTCAGTATTTTGTTGAACGGAAGAAGAAGAATCGTCATGTTGAATACTCTGAGTCCACAAAGAATGAGAGGGATTCAGACAGTCTTGCGCTTGTTTAGTATTTTTTAAATCTTTGGAATGTTGATCATTATCATTATCATTATCTTTGTCCTTTTCTTTTTCTTTGTCATGTTTTGTGGCATGTTTTTTAAGTTGCGCTTTGACAAGTTGTGGATGAGGATGTGAACTAAAATCGATCAAGTCGCTTTCAATCTGTCGATGATCGGAATCATCCCAAGAAAATTCTGAAACTGTGTTGAACATACATGTGTCAGGATTCAATCCTTGTTTGCGTTCGCGTTTTGTTTTCAATTCTTCAAACAACTTCCTTCCATTTTTTGGAATTTTTTCACTGTCAAACACTGCTCGAATGGAACTCGTCGTGGCATGATGTTGCGGCTGCGCCAAATTACCAGTGTTCAAAAACTCAGTCATCAACTGCACCCCATGTGCATATTTCATAGCGTTATTGGTGTTTAAGACGTTTCCACCATTTCTTTGAGTCTTTAGTGCTTCGATTTTGGCCGCTCGCAAATTCGATTTAATTTGAAATGGATTAATACCCATCGCGATTAATTTGTCCTCTGCCTTCTTTCGCTGTATTTCATCCATGCGACGATTGTAAATCGAACTGCTTAATATCTGGTCGTTCACTATGTCCACATTTGTCGTCATCGGATTTCTCGACGGCCTTGCAAACTCGATTCTCTCATTTGTCTTTGTCTTTCCAATATCGCTTTGGCTCGTTCTGGACATTGTGGACGAGGAGTGATGGTAATAACTTGTTGTTTTTGTCTCTTTTCTTACATTTGTTGCGCTCGAATCGGTACTATTTCCTGCGAGATTGCGCATTCGACTTTCGCGTTCCATACTTTTCCACCAATCTTTTTTGTATGTCGTTTGTTTATTTGCTTTGTTTAGTTTTTTTTTTTTGGTAAAAAAAAAAATTGTGAACCCCCTTTTTTTTCTCCCTCTTTCCCCTTCTGCGACAACGTTACCAGGTGGCTGCCAATTTGATGACATATTATCAACTGCTTTTGGTTTTGGACGAGAGCGAGAGCGAGAACGAGAACGTGATCTCGATTTCGAGTGTGAACGCGAACGTGAGATTGAATGGGACTTTGGCTTTTGAAACACTTTGTCATCCACACAGCGGTCGTCGTGCTGGTACCATTTTGGGATGTGGGGCTGGTCGTTCCTGTTGGCGTGGCGCGTAGCTGAAGATCTCACACTTTTTCTTTTTGAGCGTGAACGGGAACGTGAGCGTGATCTATCATTATGACGACTTTTATGTGCGCTTTCAGATCTTTCTCTACATTTCGAATGAGAGGGCAAACTTTTTGAACTCATTTCGACTTCAACAAGAACCTTTTCATACAACACTTTTCTTTGTACAATTTGTAAATCTTTTCTTCAAGTTTTTATTTTAATTTAAATGAAGTTTACTTTTCTATTTAAAGCGAATCAGATACAATTTTTATTTTATGACGAATCGTTTTTAATCGACAGTACGGCTGCTTTTCACATGATCGAAGTATCAAACTTGATTAATATAATTTATGACTTGAAGAAATTAATTTTACAATTTGTAAATACTTTTCTGATAGTAATCAATCATGTTCTTGTGTTCGCAAGTAAAAGAGTTCTTGTTATATTTTTCTTTAAGTCTTGTAGAAGACAAAAAGAAAAAAGGAAGTATGAAAAAGAAAACTTCGTCTGACAGGATTGATGACCGGTCTACACTGCTATTTTTCACTATTTATCGCAATGATGTCGACATCTGTGTTAGGTGTCAACATTTCCACTCCATACGCGACATGGATGGACGACATGCAGAAAAACAGAGCCCTTTACGGAGGTGATCTTTATTCAAAAACTATATTTGATATTGTTTGGCCCGGTTCACATCATGCGGGCCAATACAACGTGACGACTACAGTTAAATGATATTTTTGTCTCTATTGGATCTTTCTAATTTGAAGTTGCAAAAAAAAAAAAAAAAAAGAGATCCGGAGATTGGCTAGGAGAAATATGGGCCAATACAACAGCCTTTCCAAAAAGTGTTCAAAGGAGATGGTCAACAAGACATGAAGGAGATATAGCCTACCAATTGAAGGGGGGTTCACGTTTTTTGGATTTGAGATTAGAGTACGTATCGAGTGAGAACCAATATTACACTCATCAAGGTTTACTTGGTGCGGATATTACCTCAGTTTGCAATAAAAAAAACTGCTTTCTCTCTCTCCCTGCCCCTCCTTTCCTTAAAATTCCAAGGTTCAGAAAAACGGATAAAAACTCAAACAAACAAAAATAGATAATAGATCAAATCAAAGACTTTATTGAAGCCACTAAGACATCAGTTAAAAAAAAAAAAAAAAATACGCAAATTAAAATATTGTGCAATAAGGGACTAAAAAATAAAATAAAATAAAATAAATTGAAAGATGAAATCATATTGGTATCATTGACGGATTATTTGATGCATGGTGAAGGAGATGGAAATGACTCAAAGCGTATAGCTGATTTATTTGAACGAATAGTGACTGCCTTGGGGAGGTACATGGTGACGACGATTCTCTTTCCGGATTTGACCATAGTGACGTTGCAACAGCTCCGTGCATTAAACCTAAATGTGATATGTTTCAGCGACGCATTAAGTGACAACAGTACGTATGATCAGTACTTTTTTAACGTGAACGACACTTTTATAGTGCACAATGAATTTGTATTCCAAAACTATACCACCACTCGCACGTCTGTGATTGATCAGCTGCGATTGGGTTGGGACGCTCGTCGTTTCCATCGGATTTTTTGGACAACTCCGATTGGTTCTATGTATTCTCTGAGTCAGCAGTTTGCCTCCTTCCGACAATACAACAATCCAACCCTGCAAGATTTGTTTCCTGCCATACAAACCTATCCGTTTTGTTTTTGTCTTTGTCTGTGTATACGTACAAGTGTTGTATATTCATGAATGTGACACTTTTTTTTTTTTTTTTTTATTCATTTTAAAAATATGAAAGAAAACTCCGTTTTGCCAATGCATTTTTGACGGATTATATGGTTGGCTCCGGAGTTGTAGAACAAGCTCTATTGTTGAACTACAACTATTTTCATTGCCAAGACGACAGTCGTCGGTGGGGTACAAATACAACCGATTGTCCTTATCTTGCCTCTTTGGATAAAGAATATCGCAATGACAACATTGTTTAAATAATTTATATTTTTTTATTATTGTCATTATTTTTTTTTAACGTGTATTTAGCTCCTTTTTTGTTTTGTTTGTTTTTGAGGGACATATAGAGTTCGACGTGCGGAAGTTTGGAGCGGACACAATGCAAACGCTCTTGTGGACTGTGTCCATACGAAAAAGGAGCCCCTGGCTCTTCATGTGACGACGATAGCGATTGCCACAATCCTTATTTCGACGCGTATTTAGGCGTTGGGAAAAACGGTACGTGTTACGTATCAACCTCTCGACAGCGATATTATATCCCGGAAAAATCATTTTGTATGTCGACCACAATGTATCCCACGTGTCAATCCGTGGAGCAGATGGGATGCAATGCATTGGAAGAGGATTGGTATGGCAATGGCAGCAACGTCACATGTAATCCATGTACCAACAATTTTGACTGCGCTTCGTCATATTGCAGCAGCTTGCTGTATGTATGTACCATACCCAACGAAATCACGTTTCGGACTCCAGCTCCGACCAATGCAAAGGATCGCTATTCGTTTGTTCCATCCACTTCGGCCAAAGTATTTCGCAATCAAATTGCTTGGATGCGTCCTGGAGAACCTGATGCTGAGTACTCCTTCGCGTTTTCAAATTTGTGCTCCTCTCAGTCGTCGTGCATGCAACTCATTAATCAAAATGTTCTCAAATTATATATATATATATATATA
>ASPP01023582.1:0-16486 GCA_000512085.1 Reticulomyxa filosa
GGAGAAAATCGATTCTATTCATATAGTGCCATTTAGGTATTGCAGTTTTTTTTGCAACCTAATGTATCATGATTTATAGTTTTTAAAAACGTGTCTATTAAAAATTTTTTGGAATAAGTTATTTCATAAACCGAAGCAATCATTCTTTTGTGAATGCTTTTAATGGGAAACATCAAACGAACCAAAATTAACAAGAGATTGAAATCTAAATTTCTCTTTCAAAAACAAAGATTGTGGCTTCATTTGGAATTGAAAGATGAGAATACAAAGGAATGATAACACAAAAATGAGACAATAATAACAAATGAAATGTCCCATACAAGATAATTGCAAGAGAATTGTGAAGAAAACCAAAAACAAAATAAGAAACGAGACTGTTTGCGACAATGGTTAATGCGATTTTTGTGGTTTTTTGTTTGCAAAAACTCCTCGTTGCAAACGAAATTTTTTTTTGGTATCTGAACTGGAAGAAGGCTTGCCGCGGTCTTTGCGTATGTAAAACTTGGTATTTTGTCTTTTGCGGTTGAACTTGGGAGTGTCCTTCCAATAATCTTTGATTTTGATAGTCTTTTTTTTGGCAATCATGTGGCTAATTACAGATTTACCAGTTTGCCAATTTTCAGTCTCTTTCAATTTATCGAATTTACCTTTGCTTATTCCTAATTCATGCCAAATTCTTGGTTTTTCACGCGTTGTAGCTTTAATTTCACCAGGAGTTTTTGGTCTTGCTTGTTCCAAAGTTTTTCCTCGTTGCAACATTGTCAACATTCGAGTATCGACCATTAACCGTTTCGCCTTTTCAAGTTGTTTTTTCTTTTTTTCCCCCCAAAAAAGGTTATGATTTTCTTTTTGCCTGTTTGCTTGTAGTTTAAACATGCGTTTATATAAACATATATACATATATATTTTTTTAAACCAACCGATCGAAATGCAATTTTTTGAGAGATTTGTCCATTTGCGCAGTGACATCTTTGTTGGAGGTCATGTGAGTGATTTGAATCAGTTTGTCTTTGCTATTTGTATTTGCATTGAAAGTTTTGCGTTTTTGGCGAAAGTTGCGAAGTAGTTTTGACCGGACTTGATTGAATGTTGACTCATTGACATCGACGCTAGTTTGAGTATGTATTGTTTTATTTTATTTTTTGTGAGTCCCTTTTTTGAAGAATTACAGAAGAACGAGTGATGACAAACCTGAGAGGCGTATAATCATTTTTGAATTGGCTCTCTTCGAAAAGGGAATATCGTCTTCGATCAACCCAACACAAAGCGATCTCCTTTGCGCCAATCTTGCATTTGCCATTTAACGTGTCAATCACTTGCGAGGCTACGAAATGACTGGAAAATTTGACCGCGGCATCGCTGTATTCCGTAAACACAAATGTGACATTCCACCCACACGAGTTGCTTTCATCTATTTATATGTGTTTGTTGTGAAAGATCAAAGAGGACAAAGACACACCAATTCGGATATCCTTGGGAATCCACAAAAATATGAATGATATGTGGCGTTTCAATATTTGCGAACAGCGATTCGATGTCTTTATTGCTTACATTCCACGGCAAATTCTGAAGCAACACCCATTTGGTTTTGTTCCTCACTTTCGATCCCATTCGAACAATATATACATAGTCACATAAGTGATATTGAATTTACTCATTGATTATATACATTACAAAAAAAAAAAAAAAAAAACATACACTTTTCATTTATCGTGATTTTCTTTTTTTCTTTGAATAACATCGCCTATGAAAAGCATTTGAACAAGCAGCGTTGATGACATAACTGAGAGCAGAAACGAACATGCAAAACTTAACATAGACACATCGATTTTGACACAATTTATATTGCAAGGCATGCATGACTTGCAAGAGGGGAAGACTGGGGTCGAATTTGACAAAGCAATAGCCACTGCTGCGTGGATGACGTCGATTGTGCACAAGACGCAGATGTGTGATAAGAGTGGACGGATCTGACTCTGCTGACACAATGCCATGCTTTTGGGCATGGCAATAAATCCACTGCCGAATGTCCTCTTCGCCAATGGAATGGTCGATATTGTCCAACAGTAACGACAATGAAATCGGCGTATCTCTATCTTTCACATGTTGCTCAAATTGAAGCTGTTGCTTCACAAACTGTTGGATGCGAGTACTGTCGGGATACCAATCGCAATACACTGTTCGTCCCATTTTTTTTTGCAAATGACACTTTTCCAACATCTGACACAGCAATGTATTATGTATCAAACAAATATGACAATGTTGATGTATTGTGTCGCATGCTCAATTGCAAAGGTTTAAAACATAAAAAATAAAATAAAATAACTTGTGTCGCAGCTTCGCAAGACTTGAAATCAACAACGGCGTGTCCAGAAGGGAATTGATTTTGATCGAAACAAATTTGGACGCGAAGTGGAACAAGAGCATTGGACTTGCGTTCGGCCTTAGGGATGCACTGCGAAATGAACTGATGCAAATGGAGAGCGTTAACTTTCCAATGCAAATTGAGAAACAAAACGCGCAAGGTGCGATTACACAAATCGGCACGCAGACGATTCAACACACGAAGCGAGTCGACAAGCCATTTCCTTGCATACAAAGATTGCAAGGAATGAGGAGAAGAGGAAGATGATGGCGAATCCAAAAAATTCAATGTGGCTGCCGTACATATGGTAGCCATGGATTCATCCGACAAAATCGGTCTTTCGATAACAAACTTTTGTTTATTGGCCAAAATTGGCAAAATCATTTCAATTTGCTTACTGTTATAAAACAATAAAAACGCGTAGCCAGGCTTTGGTTGCACAAATACCTCTCCCGTTGACATTTCTGTGGCAACTGTAGTGGCACAATGGAATAAGTAAATGTCATACGGGTGGCACTTCGATGGCACGTCATAAAACAGTGCCTGCTCGAGTCCCTTTTCATTCATGTGCGATGGAACATTCTTCACTACCAACAGTCGTCCATGAAATGGATTCATATTGTCCACTTTCATTTTACTCGTTTTGTTTTTGTCTTCTGTCAACTCAAATGAATAAGGCCATTCTCTTTTTATTTCTATTATTTCTTTTTCTTCTTCATTTGTTTCGTTCTCACTATTATTCTCATTTGTCTCTGCTGACTCTTCTTCCTCTTTGGCGCTTCCATTTTCATTGCCATTTACTTCGCCGTTTTCATTGTCATGTCCACTTAGACTCGGGTTTGGACTTGGACTTGGGCTTGGATCTGGCATTGCTACCGATACATCGTCAAATGAAAATAATCGCGATTCCTCACTGTTGTCTGCTTTTTCCATTTCTTCATTTTCACGTGTCTCGCCTTTGTTCACTGTCTCATCAAAGTCCAACATTGCAAAGTCGCGGTTCTTTTCTTCTTTTTCATTTTTTTCTTCTTCCGATAACAACCTTCAGATCGAGTCCAAACCAAACACAATTCCTTTTTCAAGCCAAAACAAAACAAAACATGATAATAAGAGTATGCAAAATCCCAGCCTTGGCGTTTAACTCTGCAAGATCGTCAACGTCCATCAAAGATCTCAATATTGTTATTCAAAATAATGCCAAGTTCTAGTTAGAATTTTAAACCCTGCAAAGTAAAAAGTTGTACTTTAAGAAAATTTGGCAACATCAGATGCTATTAAAAATATTTCTCTAGCACTGTCTATTTCACCATCTTATAAATTGTGTTTCAGGTTAATTCAAGTCAGTGATGATCAAAGACAAGTATATTGACGAGAACAAAGTGTTCACAACCGTTTTTGTTTTTTTTCAACAAAAAGACCCCAGCATCAAAGTACCTGAGACCATGCAACTTTTGGGAATAGCCAAAGATGCAGAAAACAAAACACCTTCAAAGACACAAACAACATTAGCAGTAAATGCAAGAAAAATAAGTAGATTGGAAAAACGTAGTCGACATTTGGCAGTATGGCGAGAGCGTTGGTGTTTGTTGTTAGAACCAAGTAAATTCTATACGTACAAATCGAATGACTTTAGTCAAAAGCCCACGGAAGTGATTGACTTGGAAAAATTTTATGTACAAGAAGATTCACTCTCAGCGAATCACTTCCGTTTGTTCCGCAAACACAAGTTGAAAAAAGATGCCAATGATACCAAAAACGATGGTATGTTTTTGCTTAGTTTTTCTTGTGAACGTATAATATTTAAGATTGTTCTAAAAAATAATTTTTTTAACTCAGCCCCCTTGTTTTGTTTTCTTCAAAAAAAAAAAAAATGGATGTACAATTTGATATACAAAAGAAACAGCGGAAGAAAAGAACAAGAAGGATCCCCATCACTTTCACTTCCGAGGTGATTTGAAAGATGTGTTGGAATGGATAACTATTATCCGTGAGTTGGAGAGCATACGTTATTCGGCCATAGCGCCTTATATCAATTGTGCATTAAACGCTCGCGCAAAGCAGCCAAGCGTGACGAAGAGCACCGAGTCCAACCAGAACACCAACACTAATGCAAGCAACGGCAGCACCCAAGAAGGAACTGAGAGCCAGGAGAAACAAAACCATTTGGACAATAACACTTTGAAAGCAGAGTCAAATACAACCAAACTGATTAAAAAGCTGACCCTGAGCAATCGAAACCTGCACGTTAATGACACAGCAGTCTCTCGCAATACAGCTGATTCCATTGCTGACGTAGGCATACCCAATGTCGATGAAGTTGAGTGACACAAACAATCACATTGAACAAGATTTGTTTTTGTTTGAATAGTCAATCAAAATTCGTGTAACAATATACGATTGTAATGTCTGATAACTTAGGAATAATCAAAAACATAATGTGACACAGGCATTGGTGCATCATCCGTCACAAGCAGATATGACTCAGCAAATAGCACAAGGTTCCTTACGGCCGAGCGTTGCAGCGAACTCTGGACCTTTGATTCCGAGATATCCACCTCCACCGACTCCGGCGTTGTCGGGACCACCACCGTCGAGCTCTTCGATGATTGAGTTTATCAAACGTCCCAATCATCTCTCGTTGCCACAGGAGTTATCGTATTACATTCCATTGGATCAGACTGCGCCGGAAAAGCACATATTCAATCAACTCAAAGACGGCGTCGTGTTCTGTTTGCTTTTGAATGCGATCCAACCACAATGTATCGATCTGCGATATGTGAATATCCCCAAAGCAGACCCGCAAAAAAATCCTTTGAATAAAACGCAAGTCTATGAAAACTTTTTGTTGGTGTTATCGACGGCCCAATCTCTTGGCATTTCTACCATCCAATACAATTTGGATCACTTTATTGACGCCTCCAAAAACTATGAATGTGTGAAAGACTTGCTGCTGCACTTGATCGATGCCCATGTGGACAAGTTGATCAACTACAGTAAATTCCCCGAATTGATACGCTTGCAAAAAACAAACGAGGATGATAAAACTTTGGAAGGATTGACCAGTGAAATGTGGTTAACGCGGTGGATCAATCATACTTTGGGTGTGTTATTATTTTTTTTTTTTTTTTTTCCTCTGAATTTAAACACAAATTGGTCATTGCTTTGTTTGTGTTTTGTTTTGAATAGGAGAAGATTTGCATTCTTATCACATTGAAAACATTGACGGCGATCAATTGAGTGAAAATAGCAGCCAGTTTTATGTGATATTTGCTTTCAAACTATTCAAAGTCTTCCATGAAAAAGGACTGCCCAAACTGCTTCAAATGGAAAGAGACGGCGTCTTGCAACGTATCGCCGGACATGTAAACACCATTGATGTGCAGGTGCCCGACTTAAAAAGCACGGATCGCAATTTGCATAAACTCATACTTGCTCATATGTTTATGTCAAACCATGGTCTGAAGCCATTGACCGAGCAAGAGCGAATCGAAAGAGCGCTGGATAACTACAAATACCAAGAGGAATTTCGAGAACACTTAAATGAAATTGAGGCACTCATTCATTGGATAAGATCGCTAGTGCCCGATGAATATGTTTATAAAATTGATCGTTGAGTGAAAAGGGTAGGAAAAAAGTTCAAAGAAAAGTGCTCCCCTTCACAAAACTTTTTTGTTGTTGTTCTATCGCACATGCACTCACGTGCTAAAGGTGATTTAATGAATGGAATATTGCTGCTGAAAATATTAGACCGAATTCACCCCGGAAGCGTAAATTGGATGAAGGTGAAAATAGCACCTAAAAATAAATGGGACAGTGTTTTGAATTGCAATTTGGTAGTCGAAATAATTTCAAATGAACCTTTTGACTTGAAGACAACTAATATTGGTGGCGTAGATATTGCCGATGGCAAATTGAAAGCTATTTTATCCATTACTGGACAAATTCAACGCTACTTTATGATTAAAACTTTGAAAGAACTCAAATTTGCCGGAAAATATGTAACGGATGATCAAATTCGTGAGTGGTCCAACTCTATTGCTTTACAGTCACCGCATCAGTTCAGTCAACCAATCAAAAAATGGAACGACAGATCTCTATCCACCGGATTGTACTTTTTGGATTTATTGGCCGTCTTGGACACCAGTAAAACTCTCTTCGATCCAGTACAGTTCAGTTGTTTTTTTCCCCTTTTTGTTCTTGGAGGTCAATCAAATTCAATAATAATAACAAAAACTAGTGTGCACAAGGATTTTTCATTGGATGAGAGCAGTGGCATTGACGAAGCTGCCCTGGTCGAGAAAAAAAAAAGTAATATCAGTGCAGCAATAACACTGACGAGGAAGTTAGGCGGAATATTGTTTGTACATATGGAAGATCTCATTGAAGCCAAATCCCAAGCAACTTTAACCATTGTTGCTACTATTTTAGCTGTTGGCTTGAGAATGGGAAATTTTGCTAGGAGCTTTGAGCAAAGGGTATCAGTCATCCCAAAAGATATTCCAAAAGATATCCCCAAGGTAAATCCTGTAGAACCGAATACCACTGAAATCAAAAAAGAAATACCAGATAATTCCACTATCAGCGATACTGCTAACTCTGAACTTAAAACGAGTGACGAAAAAAACATCACCGTAATAGAAAATGAGGAAAAAAAATCTCAAGAATGATAGTTTGAGCTTTTTATATGTTGTGTAAAAAATGTTTCCATGTAAAAACAACATTCAAACTTTTTTTTCTAAAGAAAAATATAAATTAAAATAAACTAATACAATAATAACTAAACAAAAGCATTCAATGGGGTGCATGCATTCCCACTGCCCATTCAATGACAGAGGAGTTGAAAATCCAGTAAACAAATTTTGTAGATATAACTATCATTTTTACAAAAATGGAAATAAAAAATTGTTCTGTGTTTTGGTGTTTGATGAAATGTTAAAATTAGTGATCTGTTTGAAAGTATTGCTGATTTCTTAGTTTTTTTGAAAGAGCGAATTCTTTCCATTTGTAGAAAAACCAACAATTACAGTTGGCCTCCAAAAATTTATTTGTGAGTTGCAGAATTAATAAACTAAAAATACTACAGAATTTCGTCCAATTAGTATCTCTTAATAAAGTTGAAAAAAAGCAAATAGCATTGTGTATCGCTCTTTGATTTGTCACGCACTTTTCATCTTTTAAAAGAAAATTTTACACAATTACATGTGCACAGTCGTAAATTGATCAACTGGTTGGAGTTAATCTAACCATCATGACTCCGTGAGGAGACACTTGTTCAGCAGTAAAAGACCCTTTGTACACACCCAAGTCTTCGTGTGCCCACAAGTCTCTAATCGAGTAACTAGTATCACTGTTGAGGCCCAATTGCGTCCATGTAACTGGAATATTTACAGCAGAATTATTCCAACGGTTTAAAAATACAATGGCATAGCCATCATTGGACAAAGGTGTGCCATAAACGTTTTGATTCCCAGAATTTTGAGACGCTACCATTGTGCACTGTTGACCTAATGGGTCTTGGCTGATAGCAATTGCCTCTTTGTTCATTAATATCATCTTGGTATCCGCGGACATGTCACGGATATCACAGCCAATGATTAAAGGAGCTTTTCCAATGCACCACAAGGAAAAGTGTGAAATGTATTCGGTGGTTGTCATTCCACCATTTCCGACTTCCAACTTGCAAGCAAGATCCCAACAAGCACAACATAATATTTTGCTCAATTTGTAAAAAAAAAAAAAACACAACACAAAAATACCATGTCAGGATCGTTCCATCCTCCTGGCCCTGCATCGGCAGCAGGTCCGTTGTTATCCCAGTTGCTCAACATTGAGTCCCAGTTGTCTGATATATCACCAGTTGTGCGCCACGAGTTGCCGACATCTCCAGCCCTGTGGAAGTGAGAGGATTGAGGAACATTACCAGAACATACATTGTTTGCATTTGAAAAAGTTTGGACTGGGTCACTACATTGTGTCTCATCTCTTTTTAACACATACAATATCCAAGGAGGATGAAAACGAACATATGCATTACGTATACATAGAAAACAAACACACCAAGTCCAAGGATCGTCCACTCCCCATTCGCACATACTATAAAAAATGGGTCGTCCAGTTGCATTTAGAGCGTCTCTCATGACCGGATAGCGAGTCTCTGGGGGTATGTTATCATCGTAACAATTATCATATTTCAAGTAGTCGACTCCCCATCCCGCATATGTGTTTGCATCAATAGTTTCATAGCCTAAGCTACCAGGCCTTCCAGCACATGTGAAATTACCTTTTTTTTTGTTGTTGTTTGGATGATTTTTCTATTTTAAAGTGGACTCGCTTTTAAAAAGACATTGGAGACAAGCATACGCATATATCGTACGCATCAATACCTGCATCACTGTACAGGCCAAATTTTAAACCATTGGCATGTGCCAATTGAGCTAATGGCGCAATGCCGTCGGGAAATGTTGTCGGCTCGGGGATGATGACATTGGTTCCTGGTGTCCTTGCATATGCCCAACAATCATCCATGTTTACGTATACATAGCCCACTGAACTAAGATTGGTTGTTATCATTGCTTGGATTGTCTCTTGGATTAGAGTTTGATCAATGTTACAATGAAACGCATTCCAAGAGTTCCAGCCCATTTGTGGAGTAAGGCCCAAACCATTGTTCAAGCCTTTGGCAATACCTAACCAACCTACAAGTGAATACAATAAAAGCATTGCACTCATTTACTTAAAAGAAAAGGGAAAGATCCAGTTTCAGAGTCAAAAGTCTGATTAAAGTCTTTTCTTTGTATTATCTTTTCCGAATTACAATTAATAACAATATTTTATGTTTAATTCACACCTAGCATTACTTAATTATGTTTCCCAATAAGTACTAAAAAAAAGTTTTTTAAAACGAGAACTTTTCTCTAAACTTTTAGGGGTTTTAAATTCGTTTTGTCTTTTGTTTGTTTTGATATTGTGTTAAGAACAACATGTTCGATACAATGCCGTTTCAAGAGGAATTTCAAAAGTTAAGCTTTTATTGGGTTGTTATAACGGGGCGTCTCAAACACGGTTTTAAAATGCTTGAATACATTTGTAAACCGCCAGTGGAGACGTAGAGTAACAAACATGTCTCGAGATATACTTACCCGAGACGCAAAGGGTTTGATATCTCGGTACTAAAAACAATTACATTTTGTTTTTTTTTTGAGATATGTCTTACATTAATTTTGCAATACATTTTACATTAATTTTTTGCATAATGTTTTTGTATTGATCATTGCAATTGTACAGATTGAAGCAAAATTGCATTGAAAAATTTTTCGAAATGATTCTTTTTCACAGCGCGCAAAATCGGGTTTTTTTTAGGGTTGAATTGGAATAACGTTGTAAATTTTAGATTTTTAGTTTCAATTGTGCTAAATTTATTAATTTTGATAGACAAATATTTCCTAAAAGTCAAGCTCAAATCTGTAAAACGTTAAAAACATTTTTTAAGTATTCAAACGATCAAGAACATCAAAATTTTGTTTTGCAATCAGTTCGTTGGAAAGGTTTCTTGAAAAACAAAAAGGGCCTAAAAGTGCAAAAAAAAACAACATTTCTTAATATTGATGGAGACAGTTTTAGACAGAGAACAAAAAGAAACATTAAAAGCCGAACCAGAAGCAACCAACGATTCAAAAGGTTGCCAATGTTGTACCATCTTTACACCAGACCGCAAAATGTAAAAGAATAAGAAAAAAATTTCCAATGGTTGTTGCCGCTTTAAAAATGTGATTGTTGTGTTACCAATAGCAAACGTGGCTATGAAACACTAAAAATTGATGTTCACGCACATATTTTGCCAGAAGTGATTCCGAATTTTCGTGAACAATTTGGCTACGGCCAATTTGTTTCCTTGAAAAAGACAGACAAAAAAGGAATTGTATGTACCTTCTTAAAATTTTTTCCAATAAACGAGCAGCAAAACAACAAATATATCAAATGAACAGTCACACATGTGGCAAGGAGACAAGTTCTTCCGAGAAGTAGACGACAAGTCATGGTCTTGCGAAGCACGTTTGGTAGATATGGATTCGGACAATGTTCAAGTTCAGGTACTGTCGACAGTACCAGTCATGTTTAGCTATTGGGCAAAACCACACGACACATTGCGCGTAGCACAATTTCTCAATGACGACATTGCGAATCGTTGCAAACAGTACCCTACACGGTTTGTCGGATTAGGAACTTTACCAATGCAATCCATCCCACTAGCGATCCAAGAATTGCGACGATGCATCTTGGAATTGGGCTTAGTAGGCATACAAATTGGATCGCATATTGAAAAGTGGAATTTAGATGATGAAATATTTTTTCCTTTGTGGAAAGAAGGTAACAAAAAAACTACTTTTGCAAAATAAAAAAAGATTATTTTTATTAAAAAAAAACAGCGGAAAAACTGAATGCATGCATATTTGTACACCCTTGGGAAATGATGGGAGAGAAGGAAATGTCAAAATACTGGTTACCATGGTTAGTTGGAATGCCAGCAGAATCGGCACGTGCTATTTGCTCTTTGATGTTTGGAGGAGTATTTAAGAAATTTCCCAAATTAAAATTTTGTTTTGCTCATGGAGGGGGCTCTTTTCCTCACACTGTTGGCCGTGTTGAACATGGATACAATTGTCGACCAGATTTGACTCAAGTCAATTTGCAAGGCCCTGATGAATCTCCTTTGAAATGGTTGGGACATTTTTGGGTTGATTCATTGGTCCATAGCCCGGAAGCATTTACATTTTTAGTAAAGATAATTGGACAAAGTTAATAATAACTGTTCAGTCTCTTATATTTGAAGTGATGACTTTGCAATGGTCGTTACTTTTTTTTTATCACAGACAGAATTGTATTAGGGACAGATTATCCATTTCCTTTGGGGGAATGCTATCCTTTGAAAAGTTGTGGAGAGTTAGTTGAAGGCTATGGGCCATTTAGCCACAAAGATAAAAAGCAAGTGCTTTGGTACAACGCACTGGAATTTATTGGTAAAGATGAAAGTGTGTTCTTGAAAAAATCACAAACCGATACCAAATTAGAGCCACAGACGCTACAAACAGAGTCGCAAAACACTGGAGATGCTAAACCTATTGCAAATGAAAAACAAGACATTTCCGAAAACAAAGTCGTCACAGAAGAAAAAACCACGGAATAATGTTGAAATATTTTTTGTGAAAACGTATCTTGGATGATAAAATTATTTGTAGCGTATGGTTGTTTTTTTTTTGTGATAAATATTAGAATTCGTGAAAGAACACACGTTTTGCAGCCAACGACAACTGTGTCTGTTTGGTTGAGGATGAACTTATTCGGCTATCTCTAATTTAAATAAATTGGCATCACAAAACTCTTTTCTTTACAGCTATTTGCGAGATTATAATAATTTTGAGAATAATTCATAAAATTACCTATTGATTTTCAAACTCTTCAAAGTAGTATATTTTCCAATTCTTTCAAAAAACGACAGCAAATTGCGAATTTTCGTTATTAACAATTTGTTTTATTACGATCTAACAAAACAAATGTAAAAATAATATCTTGCATAATAACGAATTATTAATGTCGATTATAATATTCTTTATTTCAAATTTTTTTTATTTAATCTAAAATTAGAAATTACTATATATACGAACAATGCATTTGATCCAATGTACTAAACAACTGTTTTATGTGTAATTTAGTATATAGTAACATCTGATAATAGAAGTAAATGTACGTGATGAAACAAACATATGAAAAAGATAAAGTACAAATTTATATAGTTCATTCAATAAAGTAATTAAAAAGACAAACAGCTTAAAATTCTTTTGATTTCTGAAATGTCTTTGTAGTGAAAAACAGATTGTTCAGTTTTGTAAAGTTGGTTTTCCAGTAATTATTACAAATAAAGAGATAAAAAAATCTGCGTTTACCCTTTTTTTTACGACCCAAACAAACACAACTTAATGTTTTTGTTATGTGTTGTCATAAGAAAAAAACATCGATTAAGTTTTAAAAAATTAATTCACTTTTCTCTGTTCACAAATGATATTTTCAATTTTTCTTTTGTTAAAATCAATTTTACATCGATTTTTTAGAGTATTTTTTTTTCAAATTTTCTACGTGAAAACGTTATGTCTACATAAATTAGCAAATCAATTTATTTGTTTGTGTAATCTGTTTGTTTTTAAAAGTTTAACAGCTGTGGACAACACTCTGAAAGAACTCAAAAATAGGTATGATTACATAAAATTTCATACTTTATTTAATACAAAATGTGAAGTAAATACAATTGCGGCATATAGAATTATTTATAAACTCCAGTACACCATAACTAGTGGCATCAATGGCTAAACAACTGTCACAAAATAATGATTAATGCACATCAAGTACACAAGGAGGAATATAAGTCTTTTTAAGGTGATGTTTTGTTTAAGTTATCTACACTTTATTTGGGCATTCTATCATCATAGTACTAATAGTTGTGAAAATAATGTATTAGTTTTAGATTGTTGTATATCTGATTTTCAAATGTTATCCTGAATATATTTTTTTGAAAACATAAAATGAGAATAAAAAAATAATATGGAATACCCCCTTAGAGAGAATAAAACTTTGCCAATAAGTCTAAGAGTATCTAATGCGAAGTGACTAAAAGTGTTTGTTTGTTAATATGCGAATTTAAAAATTTTTCTTGTATTCTGAAACCAAGAATTAAAAAAAAAAATCAAACACACAAAGCAAAGAATAGACGGATTTGTTAAACATCCAAAGATTTGGTCAATGCAATCTTGATGGCGTGTTTGGCTTTGTTGATCATAGTAAGATTGAAAGCGATAGAATCCAACAGCCCACTAACCGCGTAAACTCCTCCAACAATAGCGCATAAATTTACCAAGAAATCAGTTAAGGAAGGGCGTTGTCGAGAGATTCGCACCATATATTCATTCATTTCATAAATGAAAAATACTCCTGGTAACGCTACTTCTGTCCTCTCGTGTTCACTAGATGGCCGAATGTGATTGTATTTATAGCTCGACCAATACTGATTCGAATATATACGATGACCCGTAGGGGAAATATACTCAGTTGGGATAATTTTCAAATAATATTGAAATACTCCTCCTCCCACTGTTTATGATTTTTTTTTTTTTTTGAAGCATTTTTCCGGTACAAACAAACAAAAAAAGCGTCTTTCCCTCCCTTACATACTTTCGGTGATAACGTGCGAAATCCCATTCAATGGAAACACTTGCTGTGGAAAAGGATCGCCAAAGGAAAGATGATGGATAGTGTGAGAACAATTAAATTTGGGGATATCACTCAAGACAAACTGATGGACGTGTCTGCCGTTAATGTTATGTGCCGCTCCCAGTGCCAAGTGGAAATTGCCTTCAACTTTTTGGACATGAAGATGTCCTTCAATACGACATCCTTCGTTTTGTTCTTCGCCCAATTGTATTGTCTGCAAGCCTTTTAAACTATTTTTTTTTTTTTTAAGCAAAACAAAAAAAATGTATATACATATTTTTTTTTTAAAAAAACGAAAGCAAACAAAAAAACCTGAGATAAATGGTCTATTGTTCATCCTTCTTCCATTTCTATCCAAACGATATTTGCGAATATCCGCTTGAACATGTACTTGTTGTTCGCCAGATACATCCATCGCATCTATACCCAGCGCTGTATTTGAAATGTGTAGGCAAAAACAACACAGATTGGTTGTCTACATATTTGATTTTGCAATATATCCCTCTAACAATGCCAATATCTGTTTTTTCAAAAGGATGGAATAAAAAGAAGGCAAAATACATACGTACATACATACACAAGGTATGCGTGGGAACTCAATGTCGATGTGTATGTGTAGCTTGCTGTCGAACATTGTATCGACTATCAACTCCTCTTTTGCTTTTGGAAATAAATAAAAATATAGCTCTGACATCACCAGCCAGGCAATTAGACAAGATACAACCACTGACACCATTCCACCAAATTGCGTTTGAACACGTTGTGCGGTTTCCGTTTCCGTTTCAAACTTTGGAAACAAATCCAGTTGTTTTATTGTCTCGGATACCCTTAAATTCTTTTTAGCATGTCTTCGAGTTAACTCTTGTTTCATTTTTTTTTTTTGTGACTATAATGTTTTCAACAAAAAAAAATTATTACATTCGTTAAAACCCTTCTGTTCTCGTTTATCTACTTTTTGGCAAACCAGTTTGCTTTATTTGAGAATTATATTATTATTTTGATAGTTGTTCTAGCCAAACGAGACCTTAGCTAGTATTTTCAATTTTTCAATTTGTTTCTTTAACTTTTGTGAGCGTTATGCTTCCAAACACTTTGTTTGTACAGTTTAACTTGGTTAAATGGGATATAACCAGAAAAACAGATGCAAAAGACTCACGAGTGTATCTTTGGGGACTGCTTTCGATATTTTTTTTTAATGATTAATAATTTTTTCGATATGCCAAATCAAAAATGTCCATTTCAGTATAGAAGCAAAAATCAATTTCTTGCCACGGGACTCAAAAGCAACAGATAATAGAAGGAGTGGCGGAAACAGTGGATATCAAGTGATTGGTGTGGCACGAACATGTGGATTGATTCTGATAATGTTGGACACTTCAAAGCATTGCAACACAAGAAAATTATAGAAGAAGAATTGGAAGATTTTGGAATACGCTTGAATAAAAAGCCACCAAAAATCAAAATAAAAAATTGGAAAAAGGTTCTGTCAATGTCATCAAAATCGTCAAGCAAACACATTTGGAGGATCAGCTTGTTATGTAAAAAAGGAGATATAAAATATTTATAAATGTGTGCGTATACATTTATTTATTTGATTTATTTGTAATTTTTTTTTTAGATTACGAAATTATGCAAAGAGTTTCGCTATAACAGTGCAGAAGTTACAATACGTCAAGACGCGACAATGGACGATTTGATCGATACATTGGAAGACAATCGGGTGTATATCACTTACTTATGTGTTGAATAAGATTGATAAAATATCAATTGATGAGTTGCCAATGTTAAGTAAGATTCAACACGTCATTCCCATTTCTGGTAAGACGAATGGAATATTCAAGAATTACTAGAAGAAATTTGGAAAGAATTGAAAACTATTCAAATGTACACAAAACCCAAAGGACAAACCCCAGATTTAGATGATCATGTAATTCTGTCCAAAGACAAATGCACTGTCGAAGATTTTTGTTTAAAAATACATAAAAGATTCAGAAGAGTTTAACTATGCATGGTGTGGAAACTTCTGCCAAATTTAACACAAAAAGTTGGCAAATCACAAATTTGATGAAGATGCCGCTCAGATCGTAAAAACATAATCACAAATGATAATTTTTTTTACTTGGTATCTTCATTCAAACAAAATAATCAATTTTTTTTATTGATATTCAGATTTATTCTATACAATACAACTTTTAATCAAAAGTAATACATTCTTCTAAAAGCTATTCTTTCGAATCTTTTGATGCACTTTGAAATCTTTCATAAACTATTTCAATATCATTTATTATTTAAAAAATTAATATACATAATGTGTATTGATTGTAATTGTCATTTACACATGTGAAGACAGTTGATGAAACAACGTTCAGTGACTGCTTTCAAATCTGTCTTTGTATGATTTCCCGAACGCCGTTCTAAATATCCGCCTTTTGGGAAGGAAGAAGCGGTCGCAGTCTGTACTGCAATATGGACATATAAACTATTTTTAAACTCTTTCTTTGTTCTTCTTTTTTAAAATCTTCAAATTATCTCTTTTTAGTAAAACAACGGTAGCTGCAGCATTTCTCTCTTAGCAAAAACGGTGAAAATGTATTTGAAAAAGAAATTTGACATGGTAAACATTTTCAAAAATTGATGAAGAACATGTTGATATTTTAGAAAATAAACATTATCATAACTGTGTCACATGATCGAAATTGAAAACATATTTTTTTTCAAGAAAAAGTACTTCTGACAATTATTCGAAATACCATGCCAGAAGAACTAATGTGCTGTCTCCACAAACAGGGAATATTATTGTGAATCATTTTATTGAACTTGATATGTTTGTAGGAGAAGTTCCTATAAAGTAAAAGGGGCTGA
>ASPP01023615.1:0-12826 GCA_000512085.1 Reticulomyxa filosa
AATAATAATAATAATGGTTATAACACTTTTTATTTGTTTTCCAGCAAGGATTTACTCCATTAATGACCGCCATTTTATGTCAATCTCGATTGCACAAAGGAATCATCGAATTGCTCGCCCCCTCCAATTATCGTCAAAACTCAACTTTTTGGAAACTCACTTGCAATGAAAAATTTGTTTGTTTTGCTGTACTGTCTCTTTTTTTTTTCATTCACTCATTTGTTATCCTTTTTTTGCAATGTGTTCGTACTTGTTATGGAAAAAGGAGAAAAAAACGATATTGCACCTGATATTTTCCAAATCTTTGCCAAATGTATTGAATCGATTGACACTTCTTCGTCAATTCATTCCAGAAGATGTATGGCAGAGCTTACTCATCACGGTGGACCAGGTTGAATTTTTTGCTTTTTTGTTTTTTTATTTTTTTATTCCTCCCTCTTTTGTTTCAATTACAATCGTGTGTTACATGTCGTACTTTGCACTGTGGAAACTCTAACTTTGATCAGCATGGTTCCACACCACTGATGGATGCGCTTTTCTATTCGTCGGAAATTGACGACAACGTTTTATCTTTGATGGTTCCAAAAGCAGTAAACTCAAATTTTTGGCAGATGAAGATCAATTCGAGCAGTAGTCAACGAAAGGGATGCAATTTGTTGCATTTGAGTGTATTGAATGAAAAAGGCAATTGCGCGCAAGGCTTGGACTTTTTGATCAAGCATATCGACTCAAAGATATGGACGGAATTATCACAAATGAAAAACACTCTTCAGGTACTACCCTCTCCCCTTTTGGCTTTTTTCGATCACGGAGATACATTTTTCAGTGTCTTAAAATCAAACGTTTTTCTGCTCACAGAAAGAAGAAAGTCCTTTGGAATTAGCTCATCGTTTCGAACGGCCTGATCACGTTCTAACTCTGTTGTCGAAATGAATTATTGTAGATAATGTGAACGTGTGGATTGTGTCTGTCTAAAGTTGCACTTTGTGTTGAATGTGAAATTTAAACTGTTTTTGTGAATGTACATATTCAGCTACTTTTGGAATGAATGCTTATCACAGGAAAACACGAAAATTTTGTAAAAAATTTGTATCATAGACAACTCGATAATAGTTCGCCTCCAATTGATAAAGTTCAACAAATTTTTTAACTTAAAATACAGCCAAACTCCATTCTGTCATTGGCAAACTTGGGCCTTTATTTCAAGTAAAAATGTTGTTTCAAACAAATTTTTTAGTTGTAAAATATAAAATGTCGCAAAATTTAAATTTTCAGCATGAACAAAAACAGAACAAGTTTAATATTGGTAGGTTATTGGCTTTTTAATTATTTGGGACGAATAAATTAAATTTAAAAAGATAAACAAAATAAAATAACATATAATGAGAAACTTAGAAAAGTAAGCGAAAGTGCCCAGTGAAAAAGTCGTGTTCCCACTTGTTGTTGCTATAGCACAAGAACGACAGTGACGCAAAAGTGTATGTTGGGTCGTAACTCACTCAAAAAATTCACTTTTTTTTAATAAACAATTTTCCAAACATTAGTACTTTCAAAACATGCACTCCTATCTCTTCATTGCTAGCCTTTGGTTTTTTTTGAGCTTTGCGTTGTACTTGAAACTTAAAAACTTAAAAACTACTGTTTTTTTGAAAAAGGCCGCCAACTAAACGACAAAAAATGAAAAAAGTGAAGATACTTTAAAGAATAACATCAAACGAAAAAAAGTATTAGACAGACTACATCTACTAAAAGTGTATGATTGTACGTGCAGTTTTTCGTTTTCTCGAATAAATACACGTTCCAAACGTTTTGAAGGAGAAAAACAACGAAATTTTTGTTTTCTTTTTGTGCTTAAATTTTTCCGTTTGACGTAAATAATCTCCAAAAATGACAAATACTGTGTCCGACCATGAATTGGATATTATAGGTGCAGGATTTGGACGAACTGGCACAACGTCTCTAAAACTTGCACTGGACACGCTTGGCTACAAATGCTATCACATAATGGAGACATTCAGTAATTTAAGTGATTGGGACAAATGGCACGATGTGTCACAGCTGAGCAAGGAGGAGAGAGAGAATTGGAATTGGGATCTCATATATGAACCAAGAAAGTACACTGCAGCACTGGACTCGCCAACGGCCGATTATTGGGAATTAATTCGTGACTATTATAACAAAAAGAAGGAAAAGAAAAGTTCCGAAAACACAACTCATTCACGACGTGTGAAAGTAATAGTAACAATCCGTGACAACCCAGAAATTTGGTACGAGTCGATGATGAAAACCGTAGTCCCAATGAGTGAGCAAAATAACCGTTGGTTTCCCAGGCTGATAAACACTAACTTTGTGGATTCCATTTACGCAATCCATTGGAATGGGACTTTCGAGGGACGATATAAGGACAAAGATTTTGCAATCCAAAAATATTGGGAAAGGATTGAAGAAGTCAAAAAGAAAGTCCCAAAGGAAGATTTGTTGATATACAATGTCAAAGAGGGATGGGAACCTCTGTGTCGTTTTTTGCACAAAGAGATACCAACCGATCCTCAAACTGGTTCTGTCATTCCGTTCCCTGTTAGCAATTCCACTCAAGAATTTGAAACAAAAATACGATTTGTCAAAGCGCTCAACAACATTGCTACCATCACTGCCATTGCTTTGGCAGTTGGGTCTGTTGTCGGTGTTGCTTATTATTGGAGACGAAAAAAATTAATTTAATTCATTTAAACCTGCAAGGGATTTGATCCCATATTCATACATATTTCACATCAAATGAATCCTAGTGGTTTTGCCACTGTTTACTTTTTCAAAAAAAAAATATATTCCGGTTCGAGAAATTTCTAGAAATTTCTTGGTGAGTCATTAAAAAACTTCTAAATTTTCATCAACATAACAAAATTATTGAAACATACTATGTTTTTCATATATCATAAGTTAAATTATAGTTTATCAACATAAAAACATAAAATGGAATAAATATTATTCAAAACATAAGAAATTAATTGTTGATTCAAAAACAGCATTTAAAATATTTTTAAACTACACACATAATCTAACGTTTACGAAAAATCCAAATAAAAGAATTGAAATTGGTAACTTTTAACACATGAAAAAGTATAAATTTTGCAAAAAATAGAAAAAAATTGACAACTTTTCATGCAGTATGTTGCAGAAAAAACTAAATATTTAAAACGACATCTTATGAAGATTATCGATTTTCTCCAAAAAACAAACAGTATGCAGACGAAAACGTGGAAAACAGATTGAAAACATTCACATTTGACAATTCCGAATGAAATTCAAAGGCAAATTTGACTGTCTAAAGATATATACAACGCCCAGTTGGCCAGCATAAAGGAAGTTTCAATGCTTTTCCAGCTAATGTAAAAAAATGTTTAATTTTATCATTTGTGTCATCAATTGTTGTTTTTAATTAATTTTTTATTTACTATAACCAGCTAGGAGAAAGGGTTTGCTAATGGATGAGTAGAGACAGTAAATCATAAAGAGAATGTTAGTACATTAGAATGCAAAAGAAAAGTAGCTATAAGAGCTACAATGAAACATTAATAATAATGAAACATATGCTTTTATTGTTGTAAACTTCATATTTTTTATTTGCTTCAATGATCGAACAGCTTTTTGTCTTTATGCGCAATGTCTATCTTGGGTGGTACAGGCAAATTTGTTCGCAAGATTAGCGTCTTTGATGACTTGTGATCTAAAAAAAATTATTACAGCATGCAAATGGGTCATAATTGACTTAGTTTAATTTTCTCTTTTTTTCTGTTAATTTAGAAAATAAAGCCTTTTAACACATTTTAGTCAAAAGGGCTCCATATTTACCTTCATATCTCAACTTTTCGTAACAATACTTAGAAAAAAAGCATCAACATATCGTTGCTACGAGAACAACGAAACCTGAAAATCGTATTTTTAAAAATGACTTTTTTTCTTTTCCAAACTTTAGACAGGGGCTCTATTCTGAATTAAAACAATGTTAGGTTTATTGACACAATACGAAATATTGGTTTGCTGTGATATTTAGAAAAAAAAAGAAATGCCAGCCAATACAATACATTTATCACTCACCCTTTTTTCTTTTTGTTTTTTGAGTCTGTTTTGCACACCAACTGTAATTTACTGTACCGTTGTTTATTACCGGATGAGAAATAAGCCAGCCATCCGCTGTAGGCAGCCAACTTTAGCAATATTGTTTAACTTGTGGTCATGGTTGTATGCCCATGTGGCACATTCATACATGTTACTTTTATCTTTCAATTGGTCCGAAAAACAATGGAACCAGATTCAGTTAATTTTTTTTGTTGTATTGGTCCCTGTGACACTTATGCCCGTGTGTGGGTTCATTTTGCTGCGAGGATTTATGATAATGTTCGAAATGAAATATACCGTGTATTCGTTGCGCGAAAAATGGAAATCTTACATTACAACCGATGTTGACAAAAACGCATCCTGGAACATACGATTTGCAAAGCAACTAACTTCATTGCCATGGATGCTGCGATATGTTGGAATGCCTTGGATTTTATTATGCATTGCCTTCAACACGTTTAATTTTTTTTTATAAAAAAAAAAAAGACTAACAAAACGAAATGTAAAAAAAATATATTTTTTTAAAAAAAGAGGAATATGTTTGGCAGTCGGTTTAGATACATTTGCTTGGGCCCAACCGTTTGTATACAGTATTTTTTGCTGTTGGGGTGCATTTTATCGTGCATAATCCCAAGGTATCGTGATTGGTTCGGAGTGCGACAAGAGTTGCTGTGTCTTTTGCACTTGGGATTATGCTGTTGTGTTGTGTACGCAATAGTCGCTGTTGTATTTCGATCGAGCTTTATATCATTTTTCTTGTTCGGATTCAGTGTGTCATTAATTTGCCTTGCGATATGCCTAAGAAGCACTGCAGCTGTGCTACAAACCTATTGTCCAGAGTCGGTGGGGTGGCACATTCAAAGTCCCATCTGCTGTTGCATGAAGCATTCGACTGCCCATTCGCTGGCAGATCACACCAACTCGCAAATGCAATCCCCTTCCAAAGTAACTTTGGTATCCATTATCAAAAACTCCAAAGCTTTTGATTTATTCATGGAACATGTTCTATCTGGTCAGACCTAAAAAATTACTATTTGTCCATATTTGAGGAAAAATATATACATCAAAATAGTGATTAATTTGCGTATATGTTTGCAAAAAAAAAAAAAAAAAATTGATAAAGAATTTTCATCCGAACATTTGCTCTGCTATTTGGAATTGTGTCAATATCGCCAAAGTATAACGAAATTTGCGAGAAGCAAGGTACCGACCTGACGACACACCCAAAATACCGAGATGATGAACTGTTTGTTTTGGGTCCGGATATGCCTAGATCAATGATTGCATATGACCAAGTAATGTCTCCTAAAGAAAAAGCTATCGCACTGATTAATAAATACATTCGCCCAAGTTCTCGTTATGAAATTAATATTTCATTTGAAATTCGCATGCAAATGCTCGCGTTACTACCGATACCTACACGTACTAGTACCTTATTGGATTCACTGGCAGCGCCTGACTATGTATTTTTGTTTGATCAAGTGCTTAAAGAGTTGTTGGGTGTGATGAGAGATAGTTATTTTCGTTTTGTTCGCAGTGATGCTTATCAGTGTGTTGCTGATATTATATAGATTACACCGATATTTATTTCTTTACAACACTTCAAAAGAATATCAGTCTTTTTAAAACTGTTGCGAAAAGATCAAAATCAGAATTTTTTTCCCTTACGTATCACAAAAAGGAAAAATTTAGAGAATTGTGTTTTCATGCATGTTTACAACAGACATTGCAATGAAGAAGACACAGCAACGTTTTTGAGAAAAATGAAAAATTGAAAACGATGCGTTCTTAAACTTAAAATCTCGAATTACAGTACATTGAACAGAAAAAAATTAAATAGACGAAAAAATCACGTGAAACTGCGTGTATCTGTAATTAATGTTTGTTTTCTTTTTTACGTGAATGCTGAGAAGTCGGTGTCCGAGTTACCATCAAGTTTGTAATCTTTTCAATACAAAAGAGTCTTTATGTTTATTCAAATGAATAATATTACTGCCGAATATACAATTAACAATTACACCATATTCAGCTTGATCCCACGATCCTAGTGATACGTTGGAAGCGAATTTCATAGTTGTAAGCTACTATGTGGCCAGCACGGTTTTAGTTTATGCTATATTCGAATTATATCTTCAATTGGTAATGTTCATCAGTGCTCGGTGGTAAAATTACCAATTATGTAATAGCAAGTTCAACGCAAGTACAATCGACAGCAAAAAAGGTGCGATTTTACTCGTGAAAAATCAACATTTTTTTGAAATTCTTTAAAATATAATATATGAGTTGTGAAGAATCCAAAAATATGTTTGATTTTTAGATATTTTGAGAACAATTAAAAAAATTGTAATTTTTATAGTTTTTTTGAAATTTAGGAAAAAAGATCTCCAGTCATCAAAATTTGCACATTTTTTTTTTGTAAACTTGAGAAGATGGTAATATGCCCAAAAAATTTATTTCCATGTTATGCAACTTTTGGGATAATATTATTTCTTTGTTTGATATGCCAAAAAACAACTATTTCCATAGAAACAGAGTATTTGTGTACAATTTTCAATCAAATAAAATGCAAAAGCTCTATAACGTAGAAATTGATTTTTTTAGACGCAAATATAATATAAAAATTTTAAATAACACATACAGATACAAACACAAACGTGACACGAACTTATTTAAGCGTCCACGTGTCGAGTACTTTCTGAAAATGCTTAAAATGTTGACAAATTTAATGATTATGAGACACATACAACTGCTGATTTCTTTTCAAAAGTTTATAAAAATAAATAATATTAATTTTTTAAAAATTGAGAAAGATGAAATTTTTTGTTGTAGTGGCTTCAAACTTTTTGCGTTTGTAGCCCCCTTTATAGTGTTTTCTTTTTTCTTCCACTGGTTTTTTTACGCAAAAAGTATTGTCACAAATGAAATACTTTTACACGTCGAATTTCCAAGTGACCAGGTTTGAAAAGATTTTGTTTTGTTGTGTTTTTTGGATGACAAAAAACGTTTGATCTTGAAAATTGTCACTTTATGACAACGTTCAATTGTGAAAAAAAATTTTGTAGATGCTTTCTGATTTTTTGGGATCAAATTTTCATCCGACTTTGCGTGTGCGTAATTTTTCGAAATTTTGTTTGTGCTTGTTTTAAATTATTTATTGTTACAGGACAAATTCGCATGAAAGATTTACACAAAAGATATCGAAATAAGAAAAAAATAAGAACAATCTTTCAATTTAATTTTTTCCAATTGATGTTATCGGCTCAAAAATACTTTTAAAATTGTAGCGTTTGCAAATTTGTACATTTGTTACGGGAAAATCTTAAAACTAATTGACTTTTTCAGTACAAAACTTAAAAATCGTTTACAACAAGAACCTTAAATTCAAAGGGGTTACAAGTCGATTAAATATTTTGTTGGTGATATTGTGCAAATAAGTAGTATATAACATGACCATTTTATGCGATGTCACTAAAATTCCGCGTTATTACCTTAATAGACAATTTTTCTTTAAAGTAAACCCTACGTTGCCTACCGTTTGCTTTCCAAAATTTTAATACGTGTTCAAACTACTTAGTTGTCGATTTGACACGTAATTATCTATAATTTTGACTTGAAACGAACAAGTAACAGTTTTTCCAATATTTTCATGTCACAATATTACTATTTTAAATTATGATAGCTTTTCATTGTGTAAGCTGCGTTTCTGTATTTTTTTAATTGAAGATCTCATATTAGTACGACAACAAATATAAAATGTGTCATACATGTGCTTAGTTTTGAACATGTATATATTATTTACAATTTATCATTTTAATAACGAAATTTAAATTTTAAATTGTGATTTAGCAAGTAATAAGTAATATATATCCGAAAACTTGGAAACAACTTTATCTGAAATATTAACATTTTCGTGCACATCAATAACACTTTTTTAAAAAAGCGATAATAAACTTTTAATATATTTATGTGTAGTTAGTTATTTAATGACTTTTAAAAAATATTTTAGAGATTTTTTCGTTTTTGTGGATGTTTCATTGGGAACAAAGAATTTTTGACAAATTTTTCAAAGTGATGAAGTATTTCGCATTTGCGAGAAGGTAGAATAGAATTAGGTTTGGAAAATAAGCTATCTGTTAAAACAAACTAAGGTACCAACCAAATCTATTGAAGAGAAAATGAATGGAAAAAAGAATTTGCAAATTGAAGAGCAACGATACGGAAGAACTCGAAAACGTCAAAAAAATTAATTTTTTGGACGACTGTATGCAAACGAACCCAAAATGACAACAATAACTCCTACGATTCCCTGTAAAGTGACAGGATTACGAAAGATTAATAAGGCAATGACAGTTTGAGCAGCTGCTTTAGCAGTGCCAGAAACATTATGAGATAAAGGGCTAGTGAATTTGATCTGCAAATATGAAGCAAAATTGATCAAATATCCGACAATTCCAGCCACAACTGTCAAGGTCCAAAAGACGGTGGTTCGAAACACTTCTTTGCTCAGTCGAATTTCATTGACCTCATCCTTTTTTTTTTTAACTTGCATGTTTTTTCTCGCGTGCAATATAAAGAAAAGTTCACTGCCCTCATAGATAAAAAGTGGAACCAAACTGTAAAAAACAAAATGATTGGAAACAGTATAATTATAGCATTGATGTTATTATAAAGCATCAATTTTTCAGAATTCTCACCAACGAGAGGCAAGATTTTTTTTACATAAATGGAATTTAATGCAACAAATGCAGATGACAGCACACCAAAAACGACACCCTTTGAAAAACAAAACAAAAAATTAAATAATATGATAACATAGCAATATAACATTTATACATGTATGTGTATATAACATATAAACTTAACAATAATACTGAAGTGTACTTCACCATCACAACCCATCAAATATCCAATGATGATCACAGCGCAGCACATAATAGAATTTCGATCTGTCTCCTTACCTAACAGCGTGTATGTGAACAATACATTGAATACGATTGTCAGCGAGCGCGCCACTTGGTAGAACGACACTTCCACATATTTCAGACACAGGTTGTTGAACACGATCATTCCTAAAAACACCAATGTCAGCGGCAACACCTTTTGGGCGACTTCTATCTGTTTTATTGTGCAATTAATCCATCCATTTATTTATTTTTTTGCAATAACGCTCCCTTTTCCTTTTTTTTTTTTTAAAAAAAAAATTATTATCCCAACCTTGTATTCAAACGGTGGAAAAAATGCAAACGGTTTGAAATACTTGCCAATCGCGCCCAGTGCTGTGCAGCTTGTCAAAAGTTCAAATTTTTTAAATTTGTTTTTTTTTTAAATAAAAAAAAGGGACAACACAAAAGACACACGTTCAATTGAGGCTTCAACAACAAAGAATACATTTGAGAAGGGGGGGAGGGGGAGGAGAGGAAAAAAATGTAATGTTAATCAAACGTTACCAGAACACTGTGATCAGGAATTGCGTCCAGCTCATGAACAATGGGGCGTCCAAGTTCGTCACATCTCCAACCATCACTACTTTATTGAGAAATACTAACGATAGTGACGTTACCCTTTTTTGGAGAAAACACATTCGAGCATGCTTGATTATGACTTATGAGACACTTGACAAAAAAGAAATATTTTTTTTCCAATACCAATAGAACGCGACTGCAAACACTGCGTTTCTCTGTTTGGAAGCGTCGGGTTCGGGCAAAATCTCTTTTTTTTGCTGTGAGACAAAGCCCAGCTCTTCTTCGTCGTCATTCGACTCATGGCCCTTCTCACTTTCAAAAGTTATTCTTACTTCCTCCATCGTATTATCCACATCTTGTGTGATGTCGTCAGTTCGTTTTGGATGCGCCATGTGAAATAATCAAGTGTTTTTTTTTTCCTCTTCTTGCTTGGCCCCCTTGTTCTTTGAGTAAAAAATGAAACATATGCCCGCCAAGACGTGTCCAGCAAGTTTAAAAAAGTTCCAAGACTGTCAATTTTCGATTAGTCATACGCTTTTATGACAGTGCAAAAAGTGATGAAGTTGGTAAAAAAGAGATGAAATAGTCTTTTGTCATATTAAACATTTGCGTGCCGAGAAGAAGAAAAGTAGCTCATTTTGAAACAAATCGAGAAGTAAGATTAATAAAAGTGTTGCAATGTGCATGTTTAAATGTGTTCACAGCAAATTGCAGTTCGTCAATGTTTTATTGTTGTCTAACCCTTGCACGGAGTGAGTGAACTTTCCAGACCCCTTTTTTTTATTAAAAAAAACCATAATTCTGTGATGGATTCATTGCTACTTTGGTTTCTAGGAGTAAGCTTTATTCAGCATGGTCTTGGTGCATTTACTCCAAGTAAAACACGTCTGCCTCTATCAATTTCAAATCATATTGCCGGAGCGTGAGCGAAAAACTGCTAATAGCTGGAGGAGTTATCGGCCCAAATGGTGAGTAAATTAGAGAAAGGAGAGTTTTTTTTTTCTTTTTTTTTGCAGAGCAAAAATTAGGTGGGGAGGGGTAAGAAAGGCGGACAAACGTGCAAAAAATGGGTTTGATTGAAATAATCCAGAGACAATACCAATGAATTCGACATATTCTTTGGACCTAAGTACAATTTCGAGTGGAAATAGTGCCGACCCAGGTGTATTAATATGGACAGCGACACCATTGGACGAATCAAGTCCAATGGCCGGTCAAAGTTTTTACGGTCAAGTATCCACCACAATTGGCGATGTGGTGTATGTGTTCCTTGAAGTTCCTGGACATTGTTGAGTTTTTTTTTTTTTTTTTTTTTTTTTTGTTGCCCCCTTTTTATATACATATACATATATAAAGTTCATAACATGTTGAGGGGGTCTTTTTAATATGTTCACTGAATATAATTAGTCTTGATTTACAATGCCAGCATGCCGATTGTAACATGGACGCAATCGATCTCGTGGAGGGATAACGTGACGAATATTGCGAATCTCACAGGCCCATGTGTTGCTTATAATAGCGCTCGCAATGTAATTAATGTGTTTGGAGTAGACGGCACTAACTCCTTTCTCTTGGAATATAACCCGGATACAAACTTGTGGAATAGTTCGAGTGCAGAGTTGTCGGGTATGTATGTATGTATGTATGTATGTGTGTTTTTAAATGTTTAATATGAACATACGTGCGATGGAAAAATAATGAATTGGCCAGACACTGTGCTGGAATTTTCGCAATGCGTAATTTATAACGATCAGGTCTTTATATTTGGTGGTAGGTCACTGGAAGGTATTGCGACCAATTCTGTATATCATTACAAGCATACATGGACCAGAATAGATGAAGAATTAATAAAAGTTTATTATTGACCTCAGTTTTTTTTGTTCTTGTGTATGTGCATATATGCATATATGCATATACATATATACATATGCACATACAATGTTGACGATTAAGTTGGTTTGGATACATAGCTGCCTCGTTATATGGGTCAAGCTATAGTAATTGACAACTATGCACTGCTGTTGGGCGGACAAAGTGATTATGAAGGCCATTCTTTGGCAAGCACGGAGGTGTATGACTTGACTTTGTTCTCAGGTCTAGGATTCGCCTCGTCAATGTTTCGATCGCGCACTATGTTTGCTGCCGCTTATCATGCCACGAAAAAAATCTTGTTTGTTATGGGAGGCCTTGATCAATCTTCTAGTCAATCGACATGGGAATATTTGGACTTTCGACAAACCACTGTGGATGAATACTTTATTCCAGGTGCGCTCATATATATATATATATATATAATATGTATATATTATATAAACCCTTTTTAAATTTATTATATGAATTGGGGGGGGGGGGAAACAAAAAAAAAAAAAAAAAGTGGATTTGGCGCCAACACTATATTTATACGACGCAGTGGATTTGGATGGAAGTTTGGCATCTTACAAGCCAGCAACAGTATAACCACCGATGATTTGCAGGAGGCATATCAAATTGCGAGTCTGTATACGAACAGCTCGATAGTACTTCTCTCCAGTATAATGATTCATAACGAAAACGAGCTTGAATTGAAGATCAACGATAGTACCATCACGATTACGTGTCACGACACACTCCCATCCGGACATTGCACGGTGCATCTCGGACATGGTAGTTTTTTGTCTTTGCAACTGCTTGATGTCAACGATGTCGCGGTTGTAGTATCAGGTTCGTTCAATAATATTATTTCCAGCATAGATTTTTGTTTTTGACTTTTTTTTTTTTAAAAAAAAAAAAAAAAAAAGGAATATATATATATATATATAAATTTGCTTTATCTTACACTTTATACAATATTGTATATGTGGTCTTATTCGAAGGATTACGTATTGTGGTTCGTTGGGATGGGATGATGTATCGCTTCTTGGCATCGCAACTCCCCTTGCAGACGTCTCTTGAGGTATTGTTGAAGGATTTGCAACTGGTGTTGCTGACGGAAGATGACAGCCCGATAATATACCACAATACATCCTTTGGCTCTCGAGCCGTGTTGAAGTTGCATGACCTCTATGTGAATGGCACCACGGTGGGCTTTAATCCCTTTGGCTTTGTCAACGGAGACGTCGAAATCGTTAATGTGATGATCAACGCGCTCAAGTCATTTGACAACTCTCTCGCCATACTGCGCTTGCAAAACGGCCACGTGGTCATCCGACACCTGAACATCAACAACACAATCTCCTCTTCCGAAATCTTTGCCGGTTTCACTCTGTGGC
>ASPP01023618.1:0-11496 GCA_000512085.1 Reticulomyxa filosa
CTAAAAAAAAAAAATATTTGCTGACGACAATCATTTTTTGGACCATTTTTTTTTTTAGGTGTTGCCAAAAGTTGCAAACAAAATTTGGTCTTGCACTTTTGATATTGGGTTTCAAATTAATACAAAAAAAAAAAAGTCCATCGTGGAACATTCGACATGGACTTCTTGCTTATGTCCACCGCGAGCAACACCATAAAAACAAAATATTTTGCTAAAGTTGCAAAACGTTGACTAGCCCTTTCAAACTCATCAAAAAAATCACTAAACTGTCTTGAAAGCTGCATTCTGTTGTGTCTGTGACCGGGGAGAGTGCGTCTTCATTAGTCGATTGTGGCTCCGAACTTCGATGGCTATTCACTGTTCATTACAATCAAATCCTTTGCATAATTTAGAGTTCTTTGCGAAAAACACAAAAACGCCGTTTCTTGCGAGAAAACAAACACATTTTTGCATATGTAGCTATACCATGTGTTTTATGCTTTTGAGAGTCATCTTCTATCAAAAATGAAAAAATGCAGCATAGTGTTTTTGTGAGGTCTTGATCAACGTTTGTCAAATTACACGTTTCTTTGCCTCCTTTCACGTTATCTCGTGTTAATTCCTTATTTATACTTTTAATATTTGAAATAACGCCATTTTGGTTAGTTTTTTGTATTTCCATTTTAAAAATTTACTTCAAATTAACAAAAAAACAAAAGGAAGCGCTACTGTTGAAAAAACAAACAAGAAAGTGAACTTGGCTTGTGTCCCCAGCTTTGAACGTTATTATTGGGAATTAAGATCGTTTTTTTGTCAGCTGTTCGTTAGCTCTCGACAAATAATTACCACTGTATTAAATTTTTTCAGCTTGAGTGATAGAATTGCACAATAAAAATTCAAAGCATATATCAAACAACTTTTTCAGAGCAAGATGCAGTATCTTCCTTAAAGTTCATTTTAACTTTCTATTTATTGTGGAACATCTCAAAGGTATATTGCCTTATAAATAGCCTGTAGTTTTACTGTTATTGTGTTAGTGTTCACTTATTATGAATGTTCGTGTTTTATGCTTTTTTGCTTAATTTGGAATAATTTTTGTGTTTATTGTATAATTCACCAGACATAGCAAAGAAACCTTTTTGTCGATTAAATCTGTATATCAGTAATACTAATATAAAAAAGATATAACTACAAAATCTTAAAAGGTTAAATTATTGATTTTCTTTTGAAAGTTGGTAGTATCTTGGCAATTGATTTTATGCTTCATTGGTTTCCTGTTGTGTTTTCTAATTTCTAAAACGCAAAATTTTGGGAAGTTTCGCATATTGTAATCTCATTACTGTTTCAAATGGCCCAAGCAACGAATGATGAAGAAATGTGTGATGATTCAAAGAAAATTCTCAATGATCCATTAGTTGTTTGTCTCATCAGGCGTTCCAAAAATGCCAACGTCGTTGTTTACCGAGTTTAACAAATGTTTTTTTGTTACTGTTTCACCTCCCCAAAATTACATGAATTACATTTTTTTTTTGGTAGGCACGTTTAGGAGAAGTAAAAAAAAATTAAATGAATCCGACCCGTTGGAAGTGTTTTGGTTGAAAATTGAGCCCTCGTATATAAAAAGCCGCCGCAAACAAGGTTATAAGGATGACAGATCCGATTTGACATTTTTGGAAAACCAAATGGCTTACGGGGTAAGTATAGAAAAAACGAAGAATGGGGGAGAGTTTAAAGTAACATTTGTTGCGTTGAGTGGCCGACCATTGACTTTAAGAGTTGGCAAAGACGGCCTACCTCATTGTTATGGAGAGGCAAATGGCAAACCGTGCATTTTGAAAGAGATGTTTGTAAATGCAACCGAAAACTTCATTGGTTTGCCAAGTGTCAATTACGTGGAAATGAAAGGAGTGGACGAAGAGACCGGAGGCAACATTGTTGAAAAAGTAGTACCAAAGTAAACATAAGAACAAATAATAACTATGTTCAGAAGTAGGTTTTCTATTTCTGAACTTTTTTCCAAATAAGAAAGATTTGCTTTTTTTAATTTGGGAAAAAGATTGATTTCGCCCCCTTTTTTTTTTCGCTTCTGGCATGCCATTCTATGATTGTTTTGCTTGGTTTATGTTTTGGATTACTTTGATTATTCGCAGATTTATTCAAAAGCCACTTTCTTTCACAGTTAAATGCCATGTTTTTGGTTGTACCAAATGCAGCTCGGAAAGGCTAATCTTACATGTGTGAGTTCGTGCATATTTCTCAAACTTGATCTCTGTGTACAAGATTGAATGTACTTAAACGCCTTTCGCGTTGTCCATGCGATTTCTTTTAAATAGGAACGCATCATTTGACTTTTGATTTCTCTTTTTATGATTCCCAATTAAACAAATGAATGATTTTTTTCTCAATTTGTTTTATTTCCTTCTTCATTTTCGTGTTCAAAGTTTTGAATACAAGAAATAAACCTTGTGAGAAAAAAAACAGCAAAAGAGGAACCGTATTTTTTAAATTGAGGCATTTTCGGAGAAGCGGATCTGTATGATGGATTGGGATGTTGCAAATGAATATTTTGAGTGGGAAGTATTGAAAGAATGGAAACAATACACTGAAAAAAAGAAAGTGAACATATTTTGCAGCACGTACAACGTGGGTGCCAAACTTCCGTTAACTGAACGAAGCGGGACAGGTCTTCAGCAGTTGCTTTCAGATCAGGAGATGCTTGAGGCCTACGGAGGTGCGCCGGACATCTATGTGTTGGCATTCCAAGAAATAGTGGATTTATCCAGTGCATCGAGCTATTTGCTGGAAGGCGAAGCAAAGCTTGAATGGGAACAGCAAGTGAGTGAAGCTCTAGGGAGTGGATATGATCAACTGTGCAGCAAATCATTGGTGGGATTGTTACTGCTCGCATATGCAAAAAAAGAGATGAAAGAGCATATAAGCGAGTGTTTGATAAGCACGTGCGCAGTTGGATTATTTGGAACCGTTGGGAACAAAGGCGGGATAGGGATTCATTTAAAAGTATACGACTCAAACCTATGCTTTATTTCGTCTCATCTCGCGGCCCAACAGAACAATGTCCAAGGAAGGAACCAAGACTTTTGGAAGATACTTGAAAATCTAAAGTTTATCAAAACGGAAGAAAGTGTAAGCAAGCTCGAAATGGAAATCGACGAGTCCAAAAAAATGGCCAAAGAAAACGGACTTAAAAAAAAGAGACAGGTAATGCCACCGGCGACAATGTTTTGTTAAGTGCGATTGAAGTGTTGGCACATCACGATATTATCTTTTGGTTGGGCGATTTGAACTATCGACTGAACATGGACAGCTTATCCCTTGTCTACGAGTTAATCGAACGCAAAGAATGGAAAGCGTTGTTATCAAAAGATCAGCTGTGCTTAGAACGAATGCAAAAAAACGCATTTTCCGAGTTTATGGAACCCGAAATCGCATTCCCACCTACGTATAAGTATATCCCTCATACGCTTGAGTATGACCGCAGACCAGACAAGAAAGCGAGGATGCCCGCGTGGTGTGACCGAATATTGTGGAGACGTGGCAAACGTCCGACTGGTGATGTCGCGGATGTCACATGCTTGAAATATAACTGTGCTCAGTTAACCATGAGTGATCATAGACCAGTCTACGCATGGGTCACTTATGACTGCAATCTTTTTGACTATGAAAAGCTTGCAAAGGTGAAAGCAATGGTTCGCAAAAGAAAAGAGCGCCAAGACAATTTAATGATCCCGGTTATTCGTGCTGACAATGAAATATTCTTTCGAAATGTGAAATATGGTGAGCCCACTATTCGCCACTTTACCATCGCTAATATTGGTAATGTACCTGTTCGCTACGAGTTTAAACCTTCACAGAATAACACGTCTCTGCCAGATTGGTTGAAAATTGATAGGCCACAAGGAGTGATCCCAATTAAAGAGCAAGCTCAAATCAGACTTGAAATCCTTGTCAACGCGAATTGTTGTCGGAAAATTATGGAAAATCACAACCGTATTTGTGAGACGATTTCGGTTGCGTTGAGCCAAGATATATCACATTTGCTGACACTTCAAGCCGATTACACTCCTTCCTGCTTCGGACAGAAAATCGAATATCTAATTCGTCTCAGAGATCCTATCCGATTCATTGAGTCACCCTTCCAAGCTGATTTGGACATAGATAATCGAACTAAAGACACGGAAGTTTCAACAGACCTGTCGAAAGACGAAAGTGCTCAAGTGTACTCGATTCCAAAAGAATTGTGGAGGCTCGTTGATCACTTGTTTAAATATGGCATGGATACGGAGGCCCTATTTATTACTAAAGGATCCCAAGCGGATATTTTTATGATTCGAGAATGCTTAGATACCGGTAAAGATTTCGAGAAATGTGATATATATTCCTTTGGAGAAGCATTAATACGATTTTTAGAAGGGTTACAAGACCCAGTTTTTCCCGCTTCTTTATGCTCAAAATTTGATGAAAATGTGGATATTACACACTATTGCCGACAAGCATTGACAGCTCTACCGTTGGCTCACTATAATACATTCATGTACATTGTTTGCTTTTTGAGAGAGGTTCTCAAACACAGTAAAAACCGGCTTTCAGTCGATCGTCTGGCTTATCAGTTTTCTTGTGCCCTCACTCAAAGTACTGTTGATGCGAACGGAAAATTGCAAAATCATAAGCCATTCCTTTTGTTGAAGCTTTTCCTAACTAGTTCCGAACTTTGATATTTGAGAACCTCTTTTATGAACAAAACACTTTTTCGATTTTCATCCATTAGCGAAAATAAATTTTGAGACAATCATTTTTAATTTGAAAGTACGAATTGATTTGAAAAATTTTCTTGATAATGCATTAAATAAGCATTTGTCAAATTTTCTACCAGTAGGGATAATAACAAAAATGTTTGTTTGATTATATGAGAAGATTAGTTTAGAAATATGAGTATAGCAATAAATATTTTCTCAAAGAGAAATGATTTTGTGGTCTTTGACCGTATGGGTACGATGAATGAAAACTACTTTGCGTGAGAAAAAGGGATCAAAAACCAATAACACTGCATAAATTTTGCGTATATCCTTTTTGTACAATAAACATATCCAAATTTTTTACGCTGACAAATTTGCAACTTTTCATGCGCCACTCTTATTTGCAACCAACAGCAATCAAATGTTGCATTGGGAAAAAGAACATTCTTGATGGAGTGTTTGGATCCTGTTGATGTGTTTTTTAAATGCTGGTAAATAAAAGAAAATAGACAAAACAAAAAGAAACGGAACATGATGTGACTGATCCAATGGAAATGTTTTGACTGAAAAACGATAACGATTGAGATTGTAAATACCAGGAGTATCGAATATTGTTCGCAATTCAATGTAAATATATTCACCTGGAGCTAATTTGTCACATTCTAAAGATGTGCTTCCTGACCATTGATAGCGTGCACGAAGTGACACCTCTTTAAATGTCACAAACGATCGTGATCTGGTTGAAAAAAACAAAAAGCACAATTCTTTCTAACAAATCGTACATACGTTTTTCTTTTTTTAGGGTTCCTTTCTTGTCTGCAAACAGAGTAAATAGCATTTACTAACTCATTGTCAAATTCTTCATTTTGCGCAAGAGTGTCAAATAAAAAAGATACGTTAAATTTTCTGGAAATATTCAGTACCATTAATTGAACATCGCACGAAACTTTTTGGTCTCTGATATCACATAAAAGAGAAGGCTGGATCCAATACACACAAATTTTTACACGCACGCATATCCAATTTACTTAACTTGACAGTCATTGGAAGCATTTTTGGGTATTTGATAGCGACTCTCAGCGGACAGCCAATGTGACTTTCCACTTGAGAAAAGACAAATGGTTCATTTAACATATGGAAGCCATATCTATTTTTGCGAAGACTTTTGGGCATATGTGACAATTCATTTCTAATCTTGATTTCCATTTGTTCGCGTGTTATTTGATTGAGTCTTTGGTCTTCCATATCTTCGCTTTGGCTGCTGAAGCTCCTGTCCAAAAACCCAGACGGTCTTGTTGGACGAGGTAACGATATCAACGGGGGTTGTACAGCACTACTGTTGTTTGGAGGGTTGTGTTGCACATCAAGGTCGGCTTTGGAAGCTATATCAGAAAGGCGATCGTGAAAACTTGCACTTCTTGTCATCGAGTTCGGACTACTTGGAGAACTCGAAGATTGACTAGTTAAAGTTTCCAAATGATGTGACAATTTGGGAGATTCGGTTATCTGAAATTCGATAATGATATCTAATTCGTTATCATGTCTTTGTGGGGTATGTCCAGAGACTATTATGAAAAATGAAAATCAATCACAACATATTTGGCATGTGTCACATATATCAAATAAAAACTGACAAAAAAAAAAATAGTACAGAAGAATAAGACCTTTTGTGATAAGTTGTATTCTGTCTAACCATCGTTGGTACTTCTTTTTTGACAAAATTGTGAACAATTTCTTTGGCTGGGTTTAATACTTTCTTCACAATTTCATTTTCTATCGTGCTAACTTGTGACTGAAGTTGAAGCTGTAGCGTCGGAACAATATTCGTCAATACAGGCTCCTCCTCTTCTTGTAACTCCTATTCAACCAAGTTTCTCAAGATTAGTTTGTGGATAAACAAAACAACAAAGACTTTGATGACATTGTCAAAGTTTGTGTGCACGTAACAAATGAGTCAGTACTAATTGTGTAATCTTTATCCAAAGTAAAGCTATCATATTCTTCACTATTGGTTGCATCTAATGGGATTAATTTCGCAAACATCGTCGAACAAAACTGTCCTTTGATTGGAACAATTATTCTATGTGTTTTTTTAAAAAAAAAGAAAAGATGAGGCAAGAATTGGATTTTTTTATGGACAAAGGAAAAGTATGAGTGGAAAAACTTGTTGTCAAGCAATGCTTGAATAGTCCAATTTTCGGCGATACAAACAACATTTGTAACAACGACCCACGGAGACCGCTCTTCATCGGACAATATTCGCAAGGCATTACGCTTTTGCTCGTTGTCAAGTTCGGATTCGATAGCATTTTCAACAATCCCTCCTTTGTGCCCATTGCGAGCACTGGTAGCGGCAGTGTCGAATGACAGAAGCGGCTGCAATTGTGCCAATTGGAGACTACTCATCTCTTCCACGTCATGAACAATGCGATCACTAGAAGTATTTGGATGTGTCAACAGATCAGCCAAACCAAAGGTGGTCAATGTATTGGCCTTTCCCTGATATTTCAATATGTCATTGGACACGTTTTCAATTTCCAAGGCCAAAATATATTGGCGAGTGTCGCTAAAGTGGTTTCGTGTAAACAATGTCATATTCAACAGAGGGTCTACCAACAACTGACGAGAAAGACATATCAAACGTTGTGGCGTTTGATGAACATCGCTTTGCGTCTTCTTTTTTTTTTTTTTTTTGTGATTGAGCAACAAATAAGTAAAAACTAATTTTCAAAGGATGCGCAATTGCGGTTCAAAATTGTGATAAAAAAAAAAAAAAAGCAAAACTGTTGATTTGATTGTCTCCTCTTTGCTTAGATCACTTTTAGCAGTGACAGATAGTAGAGAATCGTATCCAATTAAGATTTGTAACAAGAAGTCTCCCACCATGGCACCGTGCAACCACACCACAGCATAAGACACCCGACCGGGTTTGATCACCTCATTCAAACACAAAATATCATCGTCTGGCAATTGCTTGTGGGATGCATTCATGTCGTTCCATCCATTTCTCATCCATTTGTTCATCCCGATTTGGGGTGCTTGGTTACGCATTGACGAGGATTGGACAGGACTATCGGATGGCGCTTTGTCGTTGTCTGACTTGTTTTGGGTCTTTGATGACGCCAAGGTCGAGGAAGGATCGTCGCTCTCTTCGAATTTTACGGGAGTGAGCACTTTGAGATCGTCCAGCCATTTCATCCATTGCTCTTGATCATTCCCTCCTCCAATCGAATTCGACCACGATCGAATGACATTATGACTCAATTTGGATATGCACATGAACTGCGGAAGATTCAGTCGAATACGGATATTGGCTGCTGACAACGATCCGGAGTTGCTCAGCCCAATGACAACCGGCACCAATTCGCCGTGGTAAATTGAGTGTGGAAATCCAAAGTCTTCGTAAACATGACAATTTAGACATGCTTGCGGAGGTTTTACATTGTATTTGAAATCGATTTGTTTCTCTACGTCGTTTCTGATATTATTTGCAAAAAAAAAAAAAAAAGCTCTCTCTGTCTCTTTTTTTTCTACATGCATTTGGACCGAGAAAACGAAAAGATGTTTAACAAGTGGTGTTGAATGGCCCTGTGGTCTGCTTCAAAATACGCGACTCCTTTTCGTCCTTGTCTTAAGAAAGTGTGTGGAGAAATAGGCGATGTCGACTTGACGGCGGCCAAGGCTCGACCAAAGCGGTGAAATCCTTGCATGCAATTAAAGATTTGCCAGCGAACGCCGACGATTTCGACTTGCAGTCCGTCCATGATTGAATGTTGAATTGACACGCTCAGGGCACCTGACATGAGATCAAAAAAAAAAAAAAAAAAAAAGTAGGATGTCGACATGTTTGCACAATTTGCACAAATACCAAACTTGTTTGCTCTCTTCCGGCTGCAATGTCAAAAATACAGGATTGTACGCAAACAGATCGTCGTATCCCAGCTTGGTGCCGTCCTCATTTGTGTCGCTGGACAATGTGCTTCCCACGACACAATGCAGACACAAATGGTTCACTGTTAACTCCCGCTTCAATGGATTCGTCACCAAGACTTCTACGATTATGTTCTCTGTTATCCATCCAAGCCAACACCAACATTACTTCTTCCCAATCATATCGAGACATTCACATTCACATTCACATATACACACTGATATAACACACCTCCTCGGATTATTACAATGGGTCCTTGACGCAGATGATATGAGGTCAAAAAATTGTTATCTTGACGCAGCTCTGCACACACACACACACACACAATAAAATAGAATGGGATAGAACATACGATAGCATTCAAAACACAGCACATCTGCGTGCAAGAAAACACATTAAACAAGTGAACTGTGCTTCCATACTGGCCCAATGGCATTGGACGGTAATTCATCGGGATGATGCACAACGATATCCACAAAAGGATGGAATTTGGGAATATTTAAATTCGGGACAAATTTGAGAGTGGATGAAATCGAGCGTGACGCCAGCACACCCAACTCTTCGGTCATTATTCGTGAGTCTGTGTTCCATTTCTACACACGTTACACAAAAACATAGAGACATTGCATTTGCTCGCGGTTTGGGATGACAGTCCTGTTATATGTTTGCAAATGTAAACGACCAAACTCCAACAACGTTGATGAATTTGTCCAAAAAGTTCTTTTGTCGCGTTGCAGAGCCTCGTCCGGCACCCAACAGCTCCAAAAAGTATTCGATCGCAGCATCGGCACGACCCAATTTCGACGAAAGATAGCCCAAATTGTAATTAATGTGATCTTCCACGTGACTCCATCCGTGCTCGGCATACACCATCATTGCGCTGGAATAGCAACGAACAGAATGTTCTTTCTTTTTACGTATGTGTGTATGTGTGTTTTACTCATAACACTGGTTTAATCGCAAAAAATAAACAAAGTGTCAAACTTGATCACATTCTTTGTATAAATGAGCTGCCAAAATCAAATAAAAGGAATACTTGCGAATCATCGGAGAGCGATCTGGGCCCGCCCTCAAGTATGCAAAGGCTGCTTGTTCCAATAGCATTGCCGATCGGTGTTTTACTCCTTTTTTTTTTTTTTTATAAGTGACAGTTTTGTTAGTTTAATTTTGACTTTGCATATACACACACACACACAAACAAATAAATAAAAACGAACCTTTTCCGAAGGCCTTAATAAGATCTTTGATATCATGTCGTTGTTGAATGAATGACCCAGACTACAATGTGCCATCCAAGCCCACATGGACGCTCGTGTGCCTCGTCGAATGTCATCTTTGTGTATTTGGTTATGTGTTAAACAAAATCAAAGCCAAGTTCATACTTGCTTTTGTATTTATTTTTTTTCCCCTGTTCTTGGTAGAGTAACTGATGTCCATGTACTCCGTGAAGGTGTTGTCGAAAAATGTTTCCATGTCTTTGCGATTGCTGTTGTAAGCACCTGTTGGAAATGAGCCACAACGCACACACCAATGTAAAAGAGATTGACAAAAAAAAAAAGGATCCCTTGAGATAAGGAACAACAAGTGCAAGAGTGAAGGATTAAAAAAAAAAAAAAAAAAAACGGAATTGAACATAAATTATCTCTCTCACTTTAAGGTATAAAGACATACAAACATATATATATATACACATATATGTATATATGTGTATATATATGTATATACATATACCAGAGGTCGTAGACAAAGGCTCCTCAGGCAGATTTCTCAAATTCATCCACGATGGAGTTGCCATGGCTTTGCTCAGTAACGCAGCACACAGAGCGGCCATTTCGTACGCGCCTGCCAAGTATTCTTTGCAGCCATCGGATTTATAGTCGTTCATGACCAACTTGTAATGTTCTAACGCAATGTCGTATTGCTGCAATACGAAACACAGATCTGCCAATTGTCGGATAATGCTTTCAATGCTATCCAAACTATACAAAGGTATCTCTTCGTCCGCATTGGGAGCAACGACATTACTACTGCTTGTATCCAACGACGGAGACTGACTTACTTTGTTTTGACTCGGAGTTGCCGTCAACGCCTTTGCTCGTTCCTGTTTCCTTTGCTGCACTTCTGGCTTGGGCTTTTTGCCCGTAAACAGACGTCGAAAGGTATGTGTGATCCCTTTTCTCTCTTGTGCCACAATCGCGTACAATTCCGTGATACGCCGCTCCACAAACGGCATTACGCCATAGAGGACAACATCGGATACCATTTGATTCAGCGTCTGCAGGTCCTCTTCGTTCAGGTACACTCCTGTAAAGTTCACACAGAGTTGTTGAGTATGCAATCCCTCCCCTTTTCGCTTTGCGGGATTGTGCTTAGTAATATATATACATATGCATACACATGAATATGTATGTGTATATTTCTATGTATGTGAATGTGTATATGCGTGTATCGATACCATGCAAGGGTGTCTTTAAAACCTCGTTGACGAAATTGGATGATTTGATATTGTATCCATGCGACCAGCTGCGCTCGGGACTGCTTTGCATGTCTTTGACATCTTGTAACACGTCCTCCAATGGCGGCTTGCGATGCATTCTGGCTTTGCTATTTGCCAACGCGGATAAAATGGGGATCGTCGGAGGAAAGTTTTGATTTATCGAACCCCTCCACAAGTCCAATGTTTCGAGATTGGGCGACGATTGTGCTATCGAGTTGATGTACAGCAACTTGAACGTAAACTGTCCAAATGCGCGTTTTATCTCTTCAAACATTGATTTCACACTTTTTTTTTTTTTTTTTTTTCAACCCAATAAAAAAAAAAAAAAAAAAAAA